>JASAMX010012400.1:0-30577 GCA_030248175.1 Microlaimidae sp. YZB2_3
GGAAAAATCTAGTTTTTTTCAAATGGCTAAACACCCACGAAATCATACAGAAGTTTGTGCCGTTTAAAAGGTTTGTACGATTCAGGTTTTCAATTAAACTAATATTAACAATCATGTCTAAGAAGTAACCAATGCCCAGCGATGTTAAAGTGTACACACTATCTGACTGCTCTACTCTACACGTATAAAAAACTTCGCAAAAATACTTTATTAAGCATTCTTCCAGTTACTTTGTGCCGGTTTCTTTGCGTTTTAAAAATAAGCTAATTTTTTAACCTCCTAAATTGGTTGCCGAAATTAAGGCCTGGCCGAAATTAAGTCAGATACCCTATTATCTGCTTTTATCACGTTTTAATAATTTCAATCGTTAAGGCTAAAAATGATTTACCAATGTGTTTCGACATTTACGCTGTAATAATTCTGAACGTGGCGAATATTTCTGGAGAGTTTTAAAGTTCTATAATAAGTCATCTCCACAAAACAGCGAAAATCGTCCGGCGGACAATTGTAACAGTATTTTTTTTCTTTGTAGCATTTGTGCAGCCAGGCGCTGATAATGCGATCGACCGGGTGCCGAGTTACCACCATGTGGTCCCATTCTTGGTTGTAGTAATGGTCCATTTCCTTAATCCTCGGCATGACTTTGCCTATAGTAGAAACTAATGCAGGCTTGTGCAGTGACAAACCGTATGTGTCTGGCGTTTTAAACAAAGTTCTTAAATTGCTGCATTTTTTGGGCAAAAGAAAATATGAAAATATTATAAATACAAGTATATTAAATAATACTATTATTATTATGCGGGCTACATGGTTTTTAAAACACTGTTTGTTCTATTTTTAGCAGAATAAATAAACTGATAAACATTTACGCATTATAGAATACATGAAAAACAAAATATTTTGAATTTTGAATAAGTATCAGATCTCTTAAAAAATACATGGAAATGTTTTAATTTTTTCTAAAATTAAATTTAAATATTTTGTTTCTAATAAAATCCTGATAAAAAGACTATAAACACAGTTAAAGCACAAAACAGTCACAAAGCTAAAACTGGATTTTCGTAATTTTTATATATTGTAAAAAGTTGTACACCAAACTTAAACAAAAATTTTAAAACTTCTAGTTATATAAAAAATATAAAGTAATTAATCTTCACCCATGTGACGTGCGACAGTAAATTTTTTTTAAACTTTAGTTCATGTTTTCGTGTATAAACAAAAATAAATCATGATTTTTTGTTTTTGTTTTAGTGTTGTTTTTAGAGTTGTTCATAAAAAATAAATTTGTCCACTTTTTGTATTCAAACATTATCATAGGCATGCAAACAGAAATGACATGGGAATATTCATCCCTGCGCATTCATACCACACTTACTATTGATGTGTGGTAAAAAACGTCGATTTTAAATCTTAAGCCAAATTTTTTACTTGTATGCTATGAATGCATAACAAAGACGTTAGCAAATAAATTTATTTAGATAGAACTTCGAATTGTAGTATTAAGCAGGACCATCGATTTTGGATGCGAACAACAATCAATATGTATATTTCAAAGAAATTTTAGTTTTGTCAAAAAAATCTCCGGAAAACCTTAAATTGAAATTTTTTCCTATGAAGCAATTTTTTTACTTTAGCAATTTTAGTACATAAAATATATAATATTTATTCTAAAATTGGAAAAAATATGCATTTAGAAAAGATATTTTAGGGAAAAAAGGGTTGGGGTTTATGTTTATAGCCATTCCCCTTAGTTATGTTAGGTTTTTATAACAAGTCACTGAGGTGAAAACCACTTTGTACTTACCAATAAACATAAACACAAAAATTTACCTACCAAATAGACTGTAAAAAATTTTAAAAAAAACAAACCTTTTACTTTACATGCTACAATCTAGTATTATTGTATATATTTTGGAGGTGTTATGTTACCATGTATGTTTTGTTTGTGGTTGCCAGACCTTCTATGCTGGCACAAGAGAGGGAAGTCAGATCACAGTAAACTATGTCATGTACTGGAGCGTTGTGAAGTCATCAGCCGCTAACATCGTTTTCTGTTACCATTTTATTTTACAAATCTCATGATAAAACCAATTTTATTTATACCTAATAAGAGACATTTCATCACATACTGAAAGATGATGTCCAGTAAGTAATTGTCCATTTTTTTTTTGTCAAATTTAGTGCACAGTACATTTAGTGTATGTCAGTTTGTGCGTGTACTATAGAAAATCTATAGGAAATTAAATGCTCTATGATAAAACTCAATACTAAATACCTGGAAGCGCCCACACTCCTTTGATCTGGGCTTGTTGGCTGATGTTGTACTTTTGGCCGTCGAAAAGGTACAGAAAAATCTCCTTCAACACTGTGTTCATATTTTTGGAAATGGGACAGTAGCTCAATTTTAGAGAGGGGACGGCGTGGTAATAAGTGGGTACACCCGGCAAAGTGGCTGGGACCAATTCCAACATGTTGGGCAGTTTTGAACCGAACGGCCCTATCAGTTTCACTGGCATCTCCGTCACAATAACGAGGCAGCAGAGAGCGACAGCCAGTAGCAGCAATAACACTCGACCCTGTTTCCCCTTCCGGTCAGTGTTTAAGAAGCTCATTTTACTTTAAAAATGGATTGAAATTTTGTGCGTTGGATGAAAACACTTAGTTCGTTCAAGAACAGTTTTATTAGCCTCTTTTAGATTATTTTTAAAGGTAATAATTCCAAACCGTTAAAGTGATATCGGCAAAAATATTATAGTAAATCTAATCCCAAACGAATTTTTTCTTAAATGCTTCAAATATTTATTGGTCACAAGCTCCAAGTTCCCATAAAGACCCAGTACCTTTCTAAGCGGAAGCGAAATCTGAAACCTAACTCCAAGCCATTTCCTACTTTCGGCTTCAAGTTCCCATTTTCATGAATCCAAGTTCCAAAAATTTTTCAACGGGTCAAAGATCTATGTTGACGACTCCAAAGCATTTTAAGCACGAGTTAACGAAAATGTGTGCATTAGCAATGTTTTATTTTCAGTTTATGAAATTAAAAAAAAACTTAAAAAATTGCCTACAAAATTTTCAAGGCCCCTGATGACATAACCGCATATTATTTTTCAAAATTCAGTGATCCATTATCAGCTATTAAGAAATATATCGTGTATATATTTGAGATATCAATAGAAATTGAAAGCGTGCCAGATGTATAGAAAGATGCTTTTGTTTAGCCAATTTTTACAAAAAGTCAACCATTGTTAAAAAACTATACAAAAATTTCTCTCACTTTTGTTTGACTAAAAACAATGGAAAGTATGGTTAATGATATTTTACTTGATTATTTACGTAGAAACAATATAATAACCATTTGGTTTTTTTGCCGGTAGATTTGTAGGCTTGCAACTTATTTTTCCCTCTCAGATTGGCTAGATGATTTAGAAGCTGTTAAATCAATAGACATTATGTGTATTGAGTTTGCCAAAGATTTTGACACCGTTAGTCATCAGAACGTGCGTAAATTTTAAAATTCATGTTCATCTCCTTCTTCTTCTGGTTCTTCTTCTCATTATTATTCTAACGCTCAATTCTTAAAATCGATATTCTACCTTCGTTACTGATTAATCAAAAATAAACATGGGCTCATTGGAAAGACTTAGAAAACGTGGGTAAATTTTAAAATTCATGTTCATCTCCTTCTTCTTCTTCTTCTTATTATTATTATTCTAACGCTCAATTCTAAAAATCGATATTCTACCTTCGTTACTGATTCATCAAAAATAAACATGGGGCTCATTGGAAAAAAGAAAAAATTACGCAACTTTCTTAGAAGCCATTTTTTTATTTAGGTTCTTGTTATCGAGCTATTAATCAAAATAATAAATTGAAAAATAGCAAAATAAAAACTTCTAACCGCACAATAACAGCCTTTTGGCAACAATAAGGTTTGTACAGAGCAGACAGCTGACAGCTTCTTATAAAAACTGTACAATAACAGCAGACGGCTGTGCTTGGTTGCTATTGGTGGCGGAAACCGCGCAGTGCCATCTATTTCAACCGCTCGGAAAACGGCAAAAACAATAAAATATTTTTTTGTTCATTCATTGATGAAAAAATTAATTTAAAGTTTTATTTCAAAAAAAGTGCAATAATCGGTGGCACGAGAAGCTACGCGGCAGTTTAGCCCCACAGCACAGCGCCAACTATAATTAACCAACTATAATTAGTTGGGAAAATTTTGTACTTCATGTTCATCTTCTTCTAATTATTTTTCTTGCTATCCTTCTAAGGCTTATATCTTAAAATCGATATTCCTTCATCGTTCATGTGACGATTTAACCCCGAGGCACCGCAGCAACTATAATCAAAGAACGTGGATAAAATAAAATTTGTAATTCATGTTCATTTTCTTCTTCTGCTGATTCTTTAATCTAAAAAAATAATTGCAATCATTAGTGGTGCGGGAGCGCCACACAGCAATGTAGCCCCACGATATTGCGCCAACTATAAATAAAGAATGTGGGTAAGTTTTGTAATTCATGATCATCTTCTTTTTTTCGCTATTATTATTTTTACTTTTAAAATATAATTGCAATCCTTGCTGGTACGGCGATTTAGCCCCATTCCACCGCTCCAACTATAATTAGACACGTACGTATTTTTTTTAATAAATTTTCATCATCATCTTCTTCTTCTTATTTCAAAAAAATACAGTTAAATTATCGGTGGCACGGGAGCGCGACACGGCGATTAAGCCCCATGGCACCGCGCCAACTATAATTAGAGAACTTGGATAAATTTTGTAATTCATGTCCTTGTTCTTCTTGTGATTAATAGATTTTTTTCAAACGCTTAAAACTAAAAATCTTAAAAAATCTTAAAACCAATATTCCTTCGTTGTTTCTGATTTATCAGAAATAAACATGAGCTCTTCGGAAAGGGTAAAAAATCGCGCAATAATTTTTTAGGTGCCACTTTTTTCAGTGTCCAAATTTAAAATTTAAATTGTTGACAACATAATTTTAAATTCGTATTAATAATCGAGCACTATAACAAATTTATATTATTGCGTAGCTAAGACTCTAACTTTTTTATATTTAATTTAAAAATTTAATTTATCAAGCATAATAGTAACGAATGAAGAATGTCGGCAAAGTTTTTCATATTGTAATATTTACGAAAAATACGTTTTCTATAATATTAAAACTGTTAAAACATTATATATCGGCAACGGATTGATTATAAATATTTGTCGTTGAGAAGCTAATACTATACTATATAATGTTTTTTCTTTAATTTTATTTTAAAAAGTGGAAGACTATGGTTGAATTATATCTGGCTGACGCTGAAAATTAGAATGCAGACATAAGGAGACCAATTAAAATTGTGCGGTAATAACTTTTTTTTAAACAAATAAGAACGAAGAATTTTTTAATTTCACCTTTTCACAACATATAAAAAATTAACCAACTTCAGTCCTTGAAAAATTTTCATTAAAAAATGCTCTAAGAATAGAGCAGGAAAAAAGGGCGATTTCTCCCCGGGCGTGTGTTTAGACAGAAAAGATGTATGGACATTATTTGCACTATAGAAATTTGTATTTGATTTGGCTAGCTGCCCACTGAGTAAAAATTTCTACCATGTGATAATAATTTATTTATACATTGAACTAATTACACAGCACTGTTGCATTTTTTTAATCTAATGAAATGACAATTGAAAAAATTATACTCACAGCAATCTTTGACAAGCGCGAAATCACCACTTTTTCAAATTTATAGTTGTTTCTTACACATACAAATATAACCTTCCAATTGAAAAAGTGGCAATTTTGCGCTTGTCAAGATTGCTATGAATATAATTTTTTCAATTGTCATTTGATCAGATTCAAAAATGCAACAGTGCTGTGTATAGGGATCTACCGGGGCCGCGGCCCCGGCCCCGGCCCCGGCTTGCCCCGGCACTTTTTTTCTACCCCGGCCTTGGCAAACGCAATTTTCTCTACCCCGGTTCCGGCCCCGGCAATTTAGCTGTCAAATCAACCGGGGCAAACCGGGGTAAGGACCCCGAAGAATGCAAATTTTAAAGCACTTTTTACAATTTCTAACAGTGATAAATATATAAAATTTTATTTAAAGAGCAAATGTAATCGCTTTAATATGAGGATATTTATTATTTATATTTTAAGATTTTATTAAACCTCTATTTTAATAAGATTCTTTATTTTATTCATAAGTCATTATTCTAAAAATTTGAAGACTTTTTTAACATTAAAAACCATTTTGGAGATTTTATTTACAAGATTATGGTTTGACAATAGAAGTCCATTCATGAGACGTATGCAATAAATATTAGAGTTATTATAATATCATTGTTTATATCAAAAATATATAACCCAAGAGAATTTTTGGCTATGTGTACAGTAAATTTTTTAACTAAATTTAAAAGAGAAATGATGCACATCTTACTTTTCGGCGCAAGCTACTTTCTGTACACCCAACTAAAATTTTCTCGAACAGCGATATGCTTTGCACCAAATTCATTTTTCTGACATGTTTACAAAATCGCCGCGTACAAAAATTAAGCAGAAATCGGTAGCAATTCCTATTAAATTCGCTCATGTGTGACTTTTTCTATTATGTTTATCGTACAACTGAACATTTGTTTGGATTATATTATATATTCTTACTTTTATTTTTAGGCGTTATTGAAACTTTCTTAAAATTTAGTGATGCTAAAACATTTTTTTAAATAAAAAAATTCAAGTTGATTTCTTGCTTTTATTTTAGCATTTTTAAGTTTATTGCTGAAACTACACTGGTATTCATAAATTCTGTGTAGGGTCTATTCGGACTGGGTCCGCTTGTTTTCGCAGGAAAACCTTGCGGAGTCAGTCCACTTTTTTTTTACCGAGTTTACTATTTTTATACAGCCCAAAAAACACCAAACTTGAATTTTTTAAACAAAAAATTAGTATGAACTGTTTGTATTTAATTTGGAAAAAGTTTTCGAATAAAATTTGTTTAAAAAATCAATTAATACGTGTCGAAAATTAACAATATTAAATACTGGACACAGTCTTAAATGGGTACCACCCGGTCCAGAGTTTTCTTGCCAAAAGTTAGACTTTTAAGGTTTTTATAATTATATTTTTAATAAAAGTAAGCAAATATAATTCAAAAAGGGTGAAAACCTAATTTTTAAACAAAAAATTTGCTGAAAATTTGAATTTGTGCGACTTTAATACTGAAAACCCGCCATTTGCTTCTATTTCATGGGCTTTTTTTTAAATTAATTTTTAACGCAATTTTTAACACAGTGTTAGTGTTTTGCAGTGCATATGGAAAATTTTCTTCCACTTTTTCATGAAATGCACTTCCAAAAAAATGGGCATTGACAGCAAGAAAAATCTCTGCGTAAGAAATCAGTGGTATATGCACAGAAAGTGGAGTGCATTAGAAATGTTGCGTTTTTTCTTGCACAATTTTATTCAAAAACTTATGTATAATTGAAAATTCTTGTCACATGTTTTTGATAAATCTCGAGAAATTACAAAAAGTAGTGCAAAATCACAAAAATAATTTCATTGCAAAAGTTCACGTGACACTTACTTTATGATTTTTGGCTAAAAAATAAGTTAGCGAATTAAAATGACTAAAACTAAAAACTTAAAACAAGCTAGAAAGCGAACATAGTCGCTTGTACTCGCAATAATTTAATTATTTTACCTTTTACAATTTAAAAAGTATGGACCTACCTAGCATAACAAAATCTTGGGTCCGCGGTCCCGCCGCGAAATCAGAATTTGTTAAAAAATAAGTAATTTTACCCAATTTTCTCAGAAACCAAAGATTTAACAACATAATTAGAACAATTTTAAGTATTTTGGTTGAGTTTTAATCATTATTGAAGGCAATTTTTCGCGTAACTAAAATTTTTCATATGTAAATTTTTTGGGTTACTTGGAAAAACAAATCATTTTGCAATGCTTCAATTTAATACACAAAAGCCGTAAAACTTTTCAAATATATGTTTTCTTATTTGTTGTATTTCCAGTTTTAAATATATTACAAATAAATGCATTTAAATTGAGCAGAACTCTGTATCGTGGTGGGACCGCCGACCCAATTTTTGTTATGCTAGGTATGTCCATTTTTTTAATTTAAAAAAGTGGTAATAAATCTTCATAAATTTTTAAAAATTTAAAATGAAAAAGTGCGTTTTAATCCCTCCTGTATGTTAGACTGAGAAATGTTGAATAGAGGCATGTAAGTGAAGTGCTAAAAAAGATGTTTCTTCAAAATAATATTCTTGAAGACTAGCATTTTTTAGATTTAGAGTTACATTTCTACAATTATCAACATATTCGATTTATTGCAATATAAAAAAATTCCGCTATTGTCAAATAATTTTTTATATAGGTATCCGATTTTGATTTTGGTTCCTTTAACACGTTTTGATTTTTTAATCAAAACATACTTCCCGTATAAAAATTTTTAACTCCTGCTCTATTTATAGAGCATTCTTTAAAAGTTATAAGAATGGTTAGTGGGATTAAGTATTATATTGCTTTAAACTTGAATATATTTCTAATACTTACGTAAAGTATACTACTGTTGTAAAAAGTTACATTTACTTTTACTTAAACAAATAAAGGTAAAAAATTTTTTATTACTTTTCCTTTTACTTCACTTTTAACCCCTTGGGATTTTTTCGTCCATAAACCGCTATAAATCTGCAAAAGATATATTGCGTCAGTGCTGCAGTGTGTGAAACTCTGGGGCTCTCGACGATCATTGACTAAATTTAATATTGAGCAGCAGAGGCGTGAAATCCTTTCTGTGGATTTTCAGCGGAATGAATACCAAAGAGTTAAATTTCACTTACTTTTACTTTTATTCTTGCTCAATTTTTTTCCTACAAATACTTAAATTAATTAAGTAAAATTTAAGTAAATTCAACAAGTATATTTGCTATGAGCTTGTTGTAAAATGAGTCTCAGAAGAAAGTTTTTTAAGCCGCTAACACGCTAAACACCATTTACTGTACTTAGACTAAAAAAATTAAAATGAATAAATTTATGCATAAATTAGCAAAACACTTTGGAACGGGGCTCTGGAGCTCCATAAATCGACGTTTTGCTCGGTTGCAAAATTACTTTTATTATAATTTTACCTTTACTTTTACTTAAAAAGTAGGTCTTACTATTACTTTACTTAAATAAAATTTCGACCGTTACTTTTATTTTTACTTTACTTAAATTAAAATATCACAAATTACTTTTATTCTTACTTTACTTAAATTAATTTTTTTTTAAATTACTTTTTACTTTTTCAGAAAATAATCAAAAATCATTACTTTTTACAACCGTAGTGTATACTGAATAAAATAGTAATTTAGATCTAAAAAAATCGAAATATTCAAATATTTTTTTGTTCTGCTTGAAAAAAATTTGTGTATTAAAAAAATAAGTTTTTCTACTTACACAAGGGCTTAAATTCTTAAATGTGACTATTAATTACCTAAAACAAATAATTTACAGTAAAAAATTAGAATTTTTGAAAAAAACGACCAAAATTACAAATTCTGCTAAATTTTTAGCCTGCCCCGGCCCCGGCCCCGACCGGGTCAAAATTTTCTACCCCGGCCCCGGCAAATCAAAATTTCTTTACCCCGGCCCCGGACCGGGCATCAGCAATAATTCTGCCCCGGTCCATCCCTAGCTGTGTAATTATTTCAACGTATAAATAAATTGTTATCATATGGTAGAAATTTTTATTCAGTGGGCAGCTGGCCAAATCAAATACAAATTTCTTATGGTGCAAAATAATGTCCATCTCAGACTAGTCCACATCTTTTCTGTCTAAACACACGCTCGGGAAGAAATCTTCCCTTTTTCCTGCTCTATTCTTAGAGCATTTTTCAAGGCTAGTAGGAATTTATATATCTTTAAAAAACTCAATTTTTAAATTTTAATCCATAATAATAATATTTGACATGCAATTTGTCGGAACAATGCGTAAAATTTATATTTAACTAAAATTTAACATAAAATTTATATTTAAATTTATATATATATATATACATATTTAAAATTTAACATATTTATCACTTCATAACGTAATTTTATATTTATATTTTATAAAGCTATATAATTTATAGATACAAAATCAATTCAAAAAATAAAAAAAACTCAAAAACTTAACACAGTTCAATCCTATCACAAAATTTACAAATTTATATTAACAGTTTCAAGTTTTTTCCGCGTCCTAAAAGAAAGTGTAAAACCAGTATGGCGTCTAAAGGCTGGTTTATACTTATGACAAAATGTCCTTTAGAAAGTCTAAAAGACAAAAGTCCTTGGGACTTTGTTTAAAGAATAAACACAGCGTCAAAATATCTTTTGGACTTTGTCCTTTGGACTTTGTCCTTTGGACAAAGTCCATAGGAAAACGTGTTGATACTTCTTTTGGACTTTGTCTTTGGACTTTGTTTTGGAGTTTGTCTAAAGGACAAATTGCAAATAGCATTTGTACTTCGTCCAAAAAAAAAGTCCAAAGGACGTTTCGTCATAAGTATGAACCAGCTTTTAGTGCTTGTGAGAAATCCTTAAACGACGAAAATTCATTGAAAACGCAAAGATTAGTTTTGAACACCAGTGACAAGTTTTTTGCTTGCGGTAAATAGTCAAAACTCTCGTAATTGCATTGAAAACTGTAGACGTGGTTCATTGTTTGTATTTTAAAATTAAATTAAAAATATAAATTAATTAAAAATAGAAATTTTTCGCGCACTGAAGGAAACGTGTGCTTGACTTGATGGTGCAAATATGTATATGTGCGTGTGTAGCAAGTCTGTCTCAAATTTTTTTTGCAGAAAAACTCAAAGTGGTAAAACGGTCCTAGACACAGTTTCTGCTACTGTTCTGTTCATCAATTGATTTGGTTGGCAACGATCCATTTTGAGCGAATCCAATTTTACTGAATAATCATGCGCGTCAAATCGGCAATTAGATTGTGAGTTATTATATCCCCAAGTTATATATCCAAGCCAGGCCTACATTTTAATGATTGAAGGCCCGTTCGCACTTACGCACAATGCACGATGCATAATGCACAATGCATTATAGTATCTGTTAACACTTACGCACAATGCATAAGGCATCATAACGAATTTTCAGCCAAAACTATTGTTAAATACGGTTTAAAATGTTTGTTTCTCTTATTAAAAAACGAAACATAACAAAGAATAGCGTTCCTGCAAATCTAAGTTGACAAAAAAAACTCAAATTAACCGATGTTGGGATAAACTATCCTGAATATTAGTCAAGAAGGCTAAAAAAGCCAAAATATAGTTCCAAAATTCTTCTTTTTTATTTATTTTGCATAGAATTATGTTTTATATTTTATTAAACACAAACAAATCTTTTAAATTTTATGTATAATGAAATGTGAAGTCGTTTGTTCAAAAATATTTGTTTTTGATTAGTTTTTTAAACAGAAGAGTTTTCAACGTACGTACTTTGCGAAAAAAGTTCGTACAAATTTTCGAAGCGTGCTGCTACTCGCACAAAACTTGGAACGCCGTTCCAAGTCGGATAATGCATTGTGCATAAATGTGAACGGGCCTTTAGGATCGATGGAGCCGGGGAAACTTGGAGCCAAAAATATGGAACTTGGAGCCGAAAGAAAAAGCGCTAAAACGTTTCCCTAAGCTTAAGCTAAACCTAAATCTACGCCTAAATCAATTTTTTTATAACTGCAAGTTCCCATTGCTCGTGGCTCCAAGTTCCCTGCTAGCGGCTCTAAAGACCCCGTACCGTTTTAGTTTTAGTTATCTAAAATAGTTTTAACACTTTATTTTTTTCCTAAGCTAAAGCAAAACCTTAAAAATAAGCAAACTTTATCATGATAATTGTGTATTATTTAGCCCCGTGTATTATTTATTTTTATTATTATTACTATTGTTACGTGAATTTTTATAACGTTATTTATGAGAGGGGTCTTAAGGCCTTGGAAATCTTAAGGTCTTTTAGATATTTTGACCATGGAGATATAGTGACACACTCCCGGCAATTGAATTTATGAAAAAGCGTGTCTTTAATAAAAAAAAACCGCGTTTTTTAAACAAAAAATTACATATTATATAGCAAAGGTTTAATTTAATCCCAGTTGAAGATTGAACACTAAATCAAAAGTTAAAATTAATCTTATAAAACTGCTAAAACTGTAAAACCAGTCATAAATTCAAAATTGTAGATGAGTAGATCTTGGTTGAGAATTTACTTCCATGTCATTTTTTTACACAGAAGTTCAAATTTTTTCGTTATTTATATTATGGATTGTAGCAGAGAGGTAAATGTGCTTATTTCTTAACACAACGTCCAATTCCATTTTTCAAAAACTATTCCGCTCATGAAACCCTATTATATTTCTTCAATTGTAGAAGCAACTGGTGTCAGATTTGGGATCCAAAGTGTAATTTAACAGTTTGAAATCGTAGTAGTAAGTTGCGTAGAACAGCTTCAAAGTATGGCAATCTTCGTTTAGAATCGTTTTTAACTCCTTAATTTTCTTGTCAAACACCTTGTATGTAGAATGACTGACTTGCCCGCTTAGCAGTTTTCGCTTGATCACGCTCAGTTTGTCCTCTCGGACGTGGTGAATACGGAACAGGTATTCCAGTCGACTGTAGAAGTCCATGCTTCGGTCGTATCTGATAAAAAACTGAAAGTCTCGTTTGGTACCCAGGTAACAGCGCCAAGTTTGTGGAAACCTAAAAAAATGTGACTATTTATACTAAATAAATTTAAAACGGATTTGTTTTCAATGTTTCAATCCGACAAAAACAAATCACGATCAGTACTATAAAAGTATGGAATGAATTAAAGAATAACAAAGGCCGAACAATATAAATATTCCATAGTAAGACAATTGTTTCTATATTATAAAATTATGCAAAGGGCGTTTTTAACAATCAACACTTTTTATTTGTTAGCAGTCATATCGTGTTTAAATCACAGAAGTTAGATTAAAGTCTGAAAAGTACGTGAGCAACTGTAAAATCCCTAATTATTTGATTGGAAACCCGTGCCAAACCCACTAAATGTGCTATTACCGAACTAAACATCGTACTAAATAACTAATCAACTGTAATGTTCATACAAAATAACGACACTGTAAATTAAGTAAGATTACCGTCATATGCGGGATTCATCGTTTCTTTACCTATAGAATTTTCCTATAGACTGATAAATAATATTGTATGTTTAAAAATGATAGTGACTGGAAATATTTTTTAGGTAAACATATGGTATGGTATGGTAATAGTATGGTTGATTTAGACGACAACTACATATATCAGTGTATAGCTAAAATTACATTCTATAGATTAAAAAATTTTTGTACAAAACACAAGTACCATTAGGAAGATATGCTCACCTAAAAAAGTTTTCTCGCCTCAGTTATTTTTGAACAGAATTTAGCTTTAGAGGTAAGCATATTGGCGATTATATTGATTATATGACATCCGTGCATTTTATACATGGGAAAAAATCTAGTTTTTTCAAATGGCTAAACACCCACGAAATCATACAGAAGTTTGTGCCGTTTAAAAGGTTGGTACAATTCAGGTTTTCAATTAAACTAATAATAACAATCATGTCTAAGAAGTAACCAATGCCCAGCGAAGTTAAAGTGTACACACTATTCGACTGCTCTACTCATAACTAACCGGTGTTATTTGTTGTGTACGTATTTACACGAATAAAAAAACTTCGCAAAAATACTTTATTAAGCATTCTTCCAGTTACTTTGTGCCGGTTTTTTTTGTGTTTTAAAAATAAGCTAATTTTCTAACCTCCTAAATTGGTTGCCGAAATTAAGGCCTGGCCGAAATTAAGTCAGATACCCTATTATCTGCTTTTATCACGTTTTAATAATTGCAATCGTTAAGGCTAAAAATGATTTACCAATGTGTTTCGACATTTCCGCTGTAATAATTCTGAACGTGGCGAATATTTCTGGAGAGTTTTAAAGTTCTATAATAAGTCATCTCCACAAAACAGCGAAAATCGTCCGGCGGACAATTGTAACAGTATTTTTTTTCTTTGTAGCATTTGTGCAGCCAGGCGCTGATAATGCGATCGACCGGGTGCCGAGTTACCACCATGTGGTCCCATTCTTGGTTGTAGTAATGGTCCATTTCCTTAATCCTCGGCATGACTTTGCCTATAGTAGAAACTAATGCAGGCTTGTGCAGTGACAAACCGTATGTGTCTGGCGTTTTAAACAAAGTTCTTAAATTGCTGCATTTTTTGGGCAAAAGAAAATATGAAAATATTATAAATACAAGTATATTAAATAATACTATTATTATTATGCGGGCTACATGGTTTTTAAAACACTGTTTATTCTATTTTTAGCAGAATAAATAAACTGATAAACATTTACGCATTATAGAATACATGAAAAAACAAAATATTTTGAATTTTGAATAAGTATCAGATCTCTTAAAAAATACCTGGAAATGTTTTAATTTTTTTTTAAATTGATGCTAATTTAAATATTCTGCTTCTAATAAAATCCTGATAAAAAGACTATAAACACAGTTAAAGCACAAAACAGTCACAAAGCTAAAACTGGATTTTCGTAATTTTTATATATTGTGAAAAGTTGTACACCAAACTTAAACAAAAATTTTAAAACTTCTAGTTATATAAAAAATATAAAGTAATTAATCTTCACCCATGTGACGTGCGACAGTAAAATTTTTTTAAACTTTAGTTCATATTTTCGTGTATAAACAAAAATAAATCATGATTTTTTGTTTTTGTTTTAGTGTTGTTTTTAGGGTTGTTCATAAAAAATAAATTTGTCCACTTTTTGTATTGAAACATTATCATAGGCATGCAAACAGAAATGACATGGGAATATTCATCCCTGCGCATTCATACCACACTTACTATTGATGTGTGGTAAAAAACGTCGATTTTAAATTTTAAGCCAAATTTTTTACTTGTATGCTATGAATGCATAACAAAAACGTTAGCGAATAAATTTATTTAGATAGAACTTCGAATCGTAGTATTAAGCAGGACCATCGATTTTGGATACGAACAACAATCAATATGTATATTTCAAAGAAATTTTAGTTTTGCAAAAAAATCTCCGGAAAACTTTAAATTGAAATTTTTTTCCAACGAAGCAATTTTTTACTTTAGCAATTTTAGTACATAAAATATATAATATTTATTCTAAAATTGGAAAAATATGCCTTTAGAAAGGATATTTTAGTTAAAAAAGAGTTGGGGTTTATGTTTATAGCCATTCCCCTTAGTTATGTTAAGTTTTTATAACAAGTCACTGAGGTTGAAAACCACTTTGTACTTACCAATAAACATAAACACAAAAATTACCTACCAAATAAACTGTAAAAAATTTTTAAAAAAAACAAACTTTTTACTTTACATGCTACAATCTAGTATTATTGTATATATTTTGCAGGTGTTATGTTACCATGTATGTTTTGTTTGTGGTTGCCAGACCTTCTATGCTGGCACATAGAGAGGGAAGTCAGATCACAGTAAACTATGTCGTGTACTGGAGCGTTGTGAAGTCATCAGCCGCTAACATTGTTTTCTGTTACCATTTTATTTTACAAATCTCATGATAAAACCAATTCTATTTATACCTAATAAAAGACATTTCATCACATACTAAAAGATGATGTCCAGTAAGTAATTGTCCATTTTTTTGTCAAATTTAGTGCACAAGTACATTTAGTGTCCGTCAGTTTGTGCGTGTACTATAGAAAATCTATAGGAAATTCAATGCTCCATGATAAAACTCAATACTAAATACCTGGAAGCGCCCACACTCCTTTGATCTCGGCTTGTTGGCTGATGTTGTACTTTTGGCCGTCAAATAAGAAAAGGAAAATCTCCTTCAACACTGTGTTCATATTTTTGGAAATGGGACAGTAGCTTAATTTTAGAGAGGGAACGGCGTGGTAATAAGTGGGTACACCCGGCAAAGTGGCTGGGACCAATTCCAACATGTTGGGCAGTTTTGAACCGAACGGCCCTATCAGTTTCACTGGCATCTCCGTCACCATGACGAGGCAGCAGAGAGCGACAGCCAGTAGCAGCAATAACACTCGACCCTGTTTCCCCTTCCATCTCATAGTGGAGTCACATCAAGCGCTCGGCACTTCCACTCATTCTAAAATATAAAAAAACACTTATTTAACGCCTTTTTAGATAATATATTTTAAAATTTTAGGATATTCCTATTTCGTTTAAAATACCGCTTTCACTTAAATTTTGGATGGCAGACGTTTCGGTCTGTTCTGTTGTCAATTTCTTGGATTTTTCTTATTGCTTTGCAGTGAATATTAGTGAACCTATAAAAAACGGTTATTACTACAACTAAGATAAAAGCAACAAAAAACTTAAATGTTTAACGGCTTCGTTAATTTTTAATGCTCACAAAACACTTAGTCGCTATTTTTCACGGGCAACTGTTAAAATTATTTCGGCGAAAAACACTGGACAATTTTTGTGAGTATTGTAGAATTTTTATAAAAATCATCGTCCTTAAGGTCTCTCCGGACAGTTTTCTTAAGTATGAAAAATCGCCATTTTTGGCATATCAGATCTCGTGAAATACAGTAATATTTCACTAAAAAATTTATATGAGTGTTAAAAAGGCAGAAATATCACGATTACAAAGTGAACATTCATTATATTATTGTAATTGAAATAATTAATATTAAAAATCAAATTGCAATGAAATTTTTTTAAAACCCTTAAAAATATTTACTACACACTATTTATTTAAAAAAATACTTCCAATAGAGAGACACAGTTACCCTCTTTCACGTACGTAAAAATTAAACTGAATATTGTTGTATTTATGGTTTTATAAAGAATTTTCCGTGAAAAATGGGGGTTAATTTTTTCAAAATTTCGTTAAAACTTCGATTTAATTTAATTTGGTAAAATTTAAAGCTCCAGATAGTATATTTCTATTGAAATTTATAATTTTTGGAAGGCCATAACATCTTTTGTATTTTTTAACGCATAAATAGTTCTGTCGTGCGTCGTGCGTTTTATCAATTTTTTTCAGAAGGGTGGTTTATAAATCACTTTTAGAGCTTATCGTCCCATGGTAGCAGTGGCATAGTCGGTTAGCGCGTCGTTAAATTTTTTGAAAGGTCCCGAGATCGATTCCCACATAAAACATATTTGGCCACATATTTTTTTTTGATTTTAATAATGTTTTTTTTTATTTGTTTACAATTTTAAAAATTTATTTAACATAAATTCAAAAAATATCATTATTGTAATCAGGATTTGTTGCCTGCTTTTCGCCAATTAGTCAAATTTTCGTCATTTGAATATCTTGAAATATTATAATACTCTATAAGTATAATAATTCAAAAGTAAATTGTGTGTAAATAAAAATGGGTAATTTTTTCTCTTTATTGCAATTGGTTTACTACTGAACGCTCTGCAATAAAAACTGTCCGGAGAGACCTTAAAGACAAAAAAAAATTGATTTTGTACAGCAATTTTAATTTAATGGTGTGAGCAAGAATACATAAAGGTAAGAAAATGTTTTAAAAAGTTTTTAAACTATTTTTAAATTATGTTGAAAAATATACACGATGTGAATTTTTCATCACGTAGAACAGGTATTTTTTATCCACAGTTTTTACTACGGCCTGTTGAAAACACGGTTGGACATTCTCTTAAGGTCTATTCATACTTATGACAAAACGTCCTTTGGACAAAGTCCAAAGGACAAACCAAAACGTCCTTTGGACAAGCCAAAACGTCCTTTGGACTTTGTCCTTTTGACGAAGTATGAACGCTACTCAGAATTTGTCCTTTGGACTTTGTCCAAAGGACAAAATCCAAAGGGAAAAGTCCAAAGGACTAGAAGTATGAATACGTTGTCCTTTGGACTTTTCCCTTTGGACTTTGTCCTTTGGACAAAGTCCTTTGGACTTTTCCCTTTGGACTTTGTCCTTTGGACAAAGTCCAAAGGACTTTTGTCCTTTGGACTTTGTCCAAAGGACGTTTTGTCATAAGTATGAATAGACCTTTACTCTTATGCATTATTGATGTGAGTAAATTTTATATTTAACTTTCAAAAGGAAATTTATAACATCACGTATTATTTAAGCTACTATGTATAACATAAATGTAGCCCTATTGATTAGAAAATTACGTTTGATTTAGAATCTTTGGAGCTGAGGCATTTAAAGCTGAAACTGAGAACCAAAAATGGTAAATAACTCCAATTATTCGGAACCGCCAGAGTAAACTCGCTAAAAACTATTCCAAAGCGAGGGTCTATGGAACCTAGGGAACTTGCAGCTAGAGCTTGGAGCCAAAAATAGCAAACTTAGAGCCGTAAGTAAGCAACTTGGATCCGAAAGTAAACATCACTAAATCCTTAGCGTAAACAAAGCCTAAATCCAACCGGGCTCCAAATCCTCACTTGCAGCTCTAAAAACCCTGCAATTTCCTGAGCTTAAGTCAAAACCTAAAAACCTAATCCCAAACAATTACTTTCAGCCCCAACTTCCTAATTTTGCAGATCCCAAGTTCTCAAAATTTTTGACGGGTCGAAGATCTTTGTGGAGGCTTCAAAGTCCCTGTACTTTACATTAGGTGGAGGAAACACTGCATTTTGTTTTTGGGGGAAACTAACACATTATATGTTGAAATATAAAAAATTGAAGGAGTGCCAAAAAAAAATCATAGGAATTAAAAAATATATATATATATATATATATATATATATATATATATATATATATATATATATATATATATATATATATATATATATATATTCCTATATACTAAAAAGAAAAAGAAATTGATTTAGAAAATACAATATAATATAACCGATTATTTACTTTAAATCCCATATAATATATAATATAATGATACTATTTTATTTACAGCAGAAGCGAGCCGGCGATGGATATTCCATATTACCGCCTAATACCCTATATCAGCACTGTTGTGGATGTAGAATTTTAGTCAAGGCTCCACCCCTATCAGGGCTCCACCCCTATCAGGGGATTGTTGGGAGCTAATGTTAGTTTTAAATTTTTGTATGATAATACTCTAAAATAATAATATTGATAAGAAAATAACCAAAAAAACAAAATTTGTAAAATAAGGCAAACTAAATGATAACATGATAATTAGATAGTATAAAAAGATCAAAGAAATAGAGGTAAAAGACATAGATATAAGTGTAAAATAAGATAGTGTAAGATAACTAAAGGTTAGTTTACCTTATTAAAGTCGATTATAGTTTACTATAATAATATCAAAAATATATAATACTATATATTAATTATATAGTATTATATATTTTTGATAATATAGTAATATAATAAATAAGTAAAGATTTTATAAAATTTTAAATAGTGTTATTTAGTTTTTAAAATTAATATATACGAACTGGAGCAAAAAATAAAAAAATTACGACAAGAAAATTACCTCTGTGTGAGCCAATTATTTTTGATATGGTATCTAGTTATTTAATAAAAATTATATAAACAAAAACTTTATAAAAACTTTAATCAAAAACAATGTAATATTGGAAGTTGGACAAATTTATTATGATTAAATTATATCGGCTGCCTCGAGGACATCAGGAGATCAATATTGATTAAACGGTTATGACGGGTTTTTTTGAAACCATGCGAACGCCGTTTTTTGTTTTGTTTTTTTTTTATTCCCGCTTTTTTACAAAATATACAAATATAAGCCAATTTAAGCCCATAAAAAATTAGCATTTATGTTTAAAATTTAGAAATTTGATAAATAATTCGTAAGACACTTTTATTCATTAAATTTTTTAAATTTTTTATTGTTAAATAATTGATTTCTTTCTGCAAACCATCAAGATCAGATCAGCTAGGTTTGATTTATCTATAATTTGGTATTAGTTTATTTAAGATAAAAAAGATAAAAGAATTTATGTTGCAAACGTCACGAAAAAGTAACATACTTACATGACAACAGAACATCAAAGAATTATCACAAACAAAAAAAAAAGAATATTAAAAATACATTGTGAACGTAGACTGAACAGTATAGATAAGTAGAAACATTTAACTTATGTGCTAGAAAAACTAGACACAAGAAATCTGTAAACACAAACAGAAAAACTATCATAAAACAGAAGGAAAAGCTATTTAAAGACATAATACAATTTATAAGAACAAAAAATTATATATTAACTAAAAAGGTAAAAATTTGTTGATTTATATGTGTGTACTGTTTATTTAAAAAAATTTAAAAATTTGTATTTGCAAAAATTTTTATTAGAAGCTTAAAGTTAAAAGCTTTCGACAAAAAATCTTAATGATTTTGAAAAAGCAACATCACGTGGAAGATTGTTCCACAAAGATAAAATGCGATTTGTAAAAAAAAAATTTGATATATCTAATCGAAAATGACTTTCTTTTAGTTTAAGGCCATTGGATCGAGTTTTAAAATTATGATCAATTTGTAAAACCTTATCAGCTGGCAATTCAGTGAGGTTATTTATTAATTTATAGCAAAAAACGTGAAAAAATTAAGATCGTTGCGCGTTCTGCGTGTTTCAAGTTTATCAAGTCCTAAATTTTTTAGCCTATCGGTATAACAAGCATAAGGAAAGTTGCATCTTGAATACAATCGCCCTGTAAACGTTCGTTGAACTTTTTCTATACATTCCTTATCTTTTAAATACTTAGGATTACAAACATAAGTTTCAAATTCCAGCAAAGGGCCCACAAAGCTCGTATAGGCTTTGGTCAAAATATTTGGATTTTTTGAACGAAAAGCCCTAAATAAAATAGCAATTCTATTTTTAGCTTTAGCAGAAATAGAAGCACAGTGGCTTGAGAATTTTAAATTTGATGACATTAAAATACCTAAATCACGAATAAGATTTTTACTTTCAATTTTGTTATAATTTAAATAATACACGTGTTGTGGATTTTTTGAACCTAGATGAAGAACATTACATTTCTTTATAGCAATGTCAACTTTTTAGCAATTGCCAACTGTGAGCCCATGAACAAAAATTATCAAGAGTTTTTTTGAAAATTATTTGGAGATTGAGTTTTGTTAAGAATAGAATAGAATTTAGCGTCATCTGCGAAGAGTTTCACAGAAGCTACCAAAAATGTCACTTAAAACGGCTATAATTGTGAATTTTAAGACTGATTTTGTTGGATTATAATTTGTTTGCTATAATTTTGTTATAATATCTTATAATATTAAGGTTTTCGAAGTTTATTTTTAATATATTTTATGAAACATTGTTTTTAAATTCATTTGTTATTGGATTATGAAAAAGTCGGGAAAATGCCGGACACTTTAGGAACTTTAAGGTGTTAGGCACGTTTGAAATTTATGGTACTAGAATTAAATCGCCCAGCACGGTAATATCTTTATATCGTTCACTAAACAAATTCATTTCGAATCCATTTCACAAAAGGTATGGAAAGTACGTTCGCAACTAATAAATTTTGTTATTTGATAGTCAAATTACGTTCGTTTCGGCCTTAGATTTCATTTGTCCACTTAGCGTTATCTACTATTGGGAGGTGAGCATAAAGTTTATGAAATCACTGGATTAATTGATGTTTATAGAAGTAAAGACAACCTTTTATGTGCTCTTTTGCGTAAAAAAAACAGATTCTGCACTGTAATTTAAGGTACGTTATCCGTTTATCCGCTAAGAGCCACTTAGCAAAAAGGCCCCTTATTTTCTGTTGTTAAAAAAACTTAAGGAGATTCAGGACTATAGACAGAGGGATAAAAGTTATTGTGAACGTTATAAATTTGATAATATTTAACGTACAATATTAAAAAAATGTTCGTTTTTACAAAATGACTTGTTTTGAATTACAAAACTATAACAAAGCAAATAACTATTAAATAAAACTGTTGAAAATAAACTAAAGCTAAAATCTTTTTCGTTCAGATTATAAGCCTAACCGCACTTTAATAAGAAAAAATAAAAAATAAACGCGAAAGGCTGGAAAAAAAACTTGACAGTGGTAATGTAATTGAGCTGAGTCACATGGTTCCCTACTCATGAAATTCTTTAAAAAAGTGTTTACTTGAACATTCTATATATATTGCTAATTTCATCCTGATCGAATTTCATCTCTACTTATTTATTAACGAAATATTAGTAAATCAATTGTTGGAAAAGTTTTAACCAAATAAATTTTAATACTTTATATAATTATTGTTTAAAATTTAAAATTATTACTCTGATCTTTTCAAAAAATTTTGAAATAACAAAATCTACTATAAAATTCATTTTCTTGTTTAAAAGTTAATTTTATAACCTTAAAATAAACAGACCTTATATAACTTCAAACAACTTTAAGGTTCATTTTTTGTGAACAACATTAGAAGATAATCTAATTAATGCAACCATATTTATTAACATAAAAATAATAAATAAGTACATCGTAAATTATTTTTTCCAAAACATTTCGTACCTTTAACAACGAAAATATTATTTATTTAAATATGCATTTCTTAATAATAAAACTAGTAATTCCGATTTTTTGTCGCAGGTGCACTTTTAACGCGAACAACTTCTTTTAAAAAAAATCGGGAATACTCCAAACTCACCAATTTAAGAATTGGTATAACAAGTAATGCAGTTTGTGTAATATTTGTTTGAAAAGATTCATAAAATATACCCTGTAGAGCAATACTAACGCAATGAAGTAGTACAGAAATAGTAGATTGTTATCAGCAATAAAGTTTCGAGCAAAATTTTTTAAAGTAGGTTGGTTTGTTGATGTTTATCAATAGTAACTGACCCATCTGGATTAGTTAAAGGGGCTAATCCGGAATTATTGGATCTCTTTTTTTTATAAAACGAAACAATTTATTTTTATGATTGCTATTTAAAAATTTGTTTTCCGATTTCTCATTAAACTTATTTACAGAATCTTTATATTTTTTTATTTTAAGCATTATATTCAGCATTTTCAGCAGGTGTCTTTTTACTTTTGTAGAGCCTTTTTTTCTTAGCCTTAATACGCTTTATATAATCAGGATATTTTTTTTAAAATTTGTTTGATTTTTAACTGTAAAAGGCGGTACAAAAAAAGCTGAATAGCTGTATTAATTTCATATTCAACAATCTGCCAATGGCTTTCAGCAGATGCACTAGTTTCAAAAAGGAGATGAAAATCAATCGAACGCAGATAGTTGTTAGTAGTATCCCAATTCGTACGTTTATAATCCCTAAATTGATGTTTGTTTGCGGTATGGAAAATTGAACCACCTTGCTTTGATGGTCGCTTTCGCACATTAGCTCAGAAACTTCAACTTTAGAAACAATAAAATTATCAGTTGTAAAAATGAGATCTAAAATGTAATTTCCACGCGTTGGTTTATGAACTAACTGGGTAAGTGCCTGTTCAGTGAAAACTCTATGATAAATAGATTCAAGAGCTGTGTTTGGTGAATTTTGGTTTGGTCGCCAGGCTGATTCGCTAATATTCAAGTCAACCATAACGATTACTGGGTAAGAAACATCACAAAGAATTTCGAGAAGGGCAGCAAAAGATTCAGAGTAAATAATACCAAAATTTGGGGGCCTATAGAAGCATATAACCCTCGAAGGCCATTCGCCAATAAGATCAACACTAAGAATTTTGAGGTAAGAAAACTGTTTAGGTATTTCAACTTGTTTAGCTTTAATATTTTTTCGGACAAGTATGGCAACACCCCCTCCATGACGATCAAGACGATCTTTGCGGAAAACTTGGTAATTATCGTTATTATTTATCAATGCATTACTTATTCTGGTTTTAAAAATGTTTCATTTATACCCCAAAGCGCCGGTTTTTCCACTTCAAGACCGTGATCAAAAAGGTTTTGGTTTGCAATACTAAAAATACTTCGCGCATTAAAAAATTTACATTTTAAGATTTGAGCTTTGCATAAGGTGTTTTCTCTCCTTAGGAGTACCGGAAGCTTTTTACTTCAATGATCGATTCTCCATCTTCCATCTCCATCAGCCCCGTCACAAACGAATTTAACAAAAGTGTAGCTGCATTTTGATTTCCACTTTTTCTGTTAAATTCCGACGCGGCAGTTTTCATTTCACTTATCAATATTCTTTCTTCAAGTGGGGCGCGATGGCAGTAAAATAAATCGACATTTGCGAAGTTCATAGCCAGGATCATTAAATCGAGCTTCCTATTCAGCTTTGAACATTCGCGCATATATGGAACCCTGACCGTTAAGGTGACTAAAAGTAATTTTTAATTTGCGGTCGCGTGGGCGTCGATTATCAAGAATTCCTAGTCTTTCAACGTTGCAAATTCGGTCGAAATGAGGGTTGTACAAGTCATTGTTTTTCACAAAGAAAAGCATCTGAAGAGATCTTGGATTGTTTCGTTTTTGGGTTCCGGAAAATTGCAGATTATAAGTTGCATTGATCTTTTTTCTTCATCAAGAAGGTCTTTAAGCGGTTGAATCGGGGTTGGTGCAGTAGGCGGAATAGAAGCGCGGACGGCGTCAGCAAAGCTTTTTTTCACTTCACCGGGCGTGTCAGAGATCGTGGACGGTAAAACAAGAAGTCTCAAAAAACAAGAAACAGAAACAAGAAATCTGCAGTCTCAACAAACATCGGACAGCCCGATATCTGTCCTCGGTTGGTTTATTTTTTTAGCGACGGCTCTAAATCGATAAAGTGTCAGGAATAAAAAACAATAAAAAATTCCTAAGGATTTTAATTTTGTTAAAACCTTGCTGTGGCATACAGAATCAAAAGCCTGGTTGAAATCGATATACACAACATCATCAATTTGGCCTTTATCAATAGCAGTATTCCAGTCTAATGTACACTCTAATAGTTGAGAACATTTCGATTTTTTTCTTAGAAAGCCATGTTGATGTTTTGTTATCAATTTAAAACGTAAAAGATAACTTAAAAGTTGATCATTTACACAAGACTCCATGATTTTGCACGCGACACAGGTTAAAGATAGAGGTCCATAAGTATCTGGATTACTGGCGCATCCTTTTTTAAAATCTGCAACTACATCTGCTAATGACCATGGGGTTGGGTATACCGTAATATTACCGTAATATACTCAGGATAGACATATCCTGGGTATACCTTGGGTATACCCCGCTTTGTGAATCTCGGCCCATATGTATATTATTTCTCAAATGAAATTGATCAATCTGGTCTTATTGTGGTTTAGATAGCGAAGCCAAAGGTTTAACACAATCAGACGCATCTGAAAAAGAAAAGAATAAGGCCTCATTTGAAAAACTAAACAGTAAAAAAAGGAAATCAGGCATCACGCAAAAAACTTTGTCTTCGTGCGACACTCAGGTAAAATGCTAAAATCGGTTGCAACAAATGTGCGATTTTTAGCGTAAAAGGGCGTTCACAATTGCGCACAATGCAAGATGCACAACCCACAATGCATTAAAACCTCCCGAAAATGTGTTCACACTTACGTATAATGCACAATGCATAATGCATTATTAAAATTAGGCTAATTAATTAAACTGCTGAAAATTAGGTTAATTAATAAACATATTCGTAATAAGTTAGTTCATTCAGGCGGTCGCCTAAGGGATTCCACCAAATATGCCAAATAAAATATTTTTATACAAATAAAATATTAAATAAAATAAAATAAAATAAGATAAAATATTTTTACATTATTCAGAATGCTGATGCGAAATATTACAATAAATTTTGGTGATAAAAGCTAATGTTAATGTTTTTAAGATATTTAAAGGGGAATCCTACAATTTTTCAATTGCAAAGCTGAAATAAGTCCGCCTCTGACGTGCCAAAGCTTCATGATAATTTTCTTTAATAAATGCTATTTTTATATTTTTGATATCTACATTTTTTAGAGCAAAAGCAGTCCAAGCATCGCACCAAAAACCCAAGCATTCGGTAATCAAGTTTTGGCTCGCATATCCGGTTACTGCCAAAGAGGAAGTAAGATTTTTAAAATGATTGTACATTATTTGAAAATTTGTAAAAAGATCTAACAAAATATAATAAAAAAGAACAGACGTACGAAGCACACGCGCGCGCACGCACAAACACACACACGCACGGACGCGAGCACGCACGGACGCGAGCACGCACACACACACACGCGCACACACGCATACGCATACGCAGACACATACACATACACATACATATACACATACACATACACATACACATACGCATACGCATACGCATACGCACGCACGCACGCACGCACGCACGCACGCACGCACGCACGCACGCACGCACGCACGCACGCACGCACACACGCACGGACGCACGAACACACACACACACGCACGGACGGACGCACGCACGGACGGACGCACGCACGGACGCATGCACGGACGCACGCAGGCACGCACGCACGCATGCATGCACACACACACACACGCACACACGCATACGCATACGCATACGCAGTAACATACACATACACATACGCATACGCATATGCACGCACGCACGCACGCATGCACGCACGCACGCACGCACGCACACACACACACACACACACACACACACACGCACACGCATACACACATACACCGACACATACACACACATACACATAAACATACACATACACCACGCACGCACGCACGCATGCACACGTACATACATACACACACACACACACACACACACACACACACACACACACACACACACACAACACGTACTATTTTGGAGAAATGCAGTAATCCATAAGAGAAGATCACCATCAATTCCTAAGGATTTTAATTTTGTTAAAACCTTGCTGTGGCATACAGAATCAAAAGCCTGGTTGAAATCGATATACACAACATCAACAATTTGGCCTTTATCAATAGCAGTATTCCAGTCTAATGTACACTCTAATAGTTGGGAACATTTCGATTTTTTTCTTAGAAAGCCATGTTGATGTTTTGTTATCAATTTAAAACGTAAAAAATAACTTAAAAGTTGATCATTTACACAAGACTCCATGATTTTGCACGCGACACAGGTTAAAGATAGAGGTCTATAAGTATCTGGATTACTGGCGCATCCTTTTTTAAAATCTGCAACTACATCTGCTAATGACCATGGGGTTGGAAGACTGTGAGTAAAAAATGAGATATTGAAAACGGTAGATAAAGGTTCAGCTATGGTGCGAGCAATATTTTTGAAAACAATAGCAGGTTAATTATCTGGCGTATGACTTGACTTGTTTTTTAGTTTTTTAATCGCTTTAAAGATAATACTAGTAGTAATACTAGTAAACTTAATTTTTGAGATTTTAGCTCCAAGAAGTGCTTGTCGCTGAATGGGAGTATTTATATTGTTATCAGCAATAAAGTTTTGAGAAAAACTTTTTAAAAGTAGGTTGGCTTGTTGATTTTTATCAATAGTAACTAACCCATCTGGATTAGTTAAGGGGGCTATTCCAGAATTATTGGATCTCTTATTTTTTATAAAACGAAACAATTTATTTTTATCATTGCTATTTAAAATTTTGTTTTTCGATTTCTCATTAAACTTATTTACAGAATCTTTATACTTTTTATTTAGAGCATTATATTCAGCATTTTCAGCGGGTGTCTTATTACTATAGTAGAGCCTTTTTCTTAGCCTTAATACGCTTTATATAATCAGGATATTTTTTTTTGAATTTGTTTGATTTTTAACTGTAAAAAGCGGTACAAAAAGCTGAATAGAATAGCTGTATTAATTTCAGATTCAACAATCTGCCAATGGCTTTCAGCAGGTGCACTAGTTTCAAAAAGGAGATGAAAATCAATCGAACGCAGATAGTTGTTAGTAGTATCCCAATTCGTACGTTTATAATCCCTAAATTGATGTTTGTTTGCGGTATGGAAAATTGAACCACCTTGCTTTGATGGTCGCTTTCGCACATTAGCTCAGAAACTTCAACTTTAGAAACAATAAAATTATCAGTTGTAAAAATGAGATCTAAAATGTAATTTCCACGCGTTGGTTTATGAACTAACTGGGTAAGTGCCTGTTCAGTGAAAACTCTATGATAAATAGATTCAAGAGCTGTGTTTGGTGAATTTTGGTTTGGTCGCCAGGCTGATTCGCTAATATTCAAGTCAACCATAACGATTACTGGGTAAGAAACATCACAAAGAATTTCGAGAAGGGCAGCAAAAGATTCAGAGTAAATAATACCAAAATTTGGGGGCCTATAGAAGCATATAACCCTCGAAGGCCATTCGCCAATAAGATCAACACTAAGAATTTTGAGGTAAGAAAACTGTTTAGGTATTTCAACTTGTTTAGCTTTAATATTTTTTCGGACAAGTATGGCAACACCCCCTCCATGACGATCAAGACGATCTTTGCGGAAAACTTGGTAATTATCGTTATTATTTATCAATGCATTACTTATTCTGGTTTTAAAAATGTTTCATTTATACCCCAAAGCGCCGGTTTTTCCACTTCAAGACCGTGATCAAAAAGGTTTTGGTTTGCAATACTAAAAATACTTCGCGCATTAAAAAATTTACATTTTAAGATTCGAGCTTTGCATAAGGTGTTTTCTCTCCTTAGGAGTACCGGAAGCTTTTTACTTCAATGATCGATTCTCCATCTTCCATCTCCATCAGCCCCGTCACAAACGAATTTAACAAAAATGTAGCTGCATTTTATTTTCACTTTTTCTGTTAAATTCCGACGCGGCAGTTTTCATTTCACTTATCAATATTCTTTCTTCAAGTGGGGCGCGATGGCAGTAAAATAATTCCTAGACATTTGCGAAGTTCATAGCCAGGATCATTAAATCGAGCTTCCTATTCAGCTTCTGAAAACATTCGCGCATATATGGAACCCTGACCGTTAAGGTGACTAAAAGTAATTTTTAATTTGCCGGTCGCGTGGGCGTCGATTATCAAGAATTCCTAAGCTCTTCAACGTTGTAATTTACGTTGAAATGAGGGTTAAATAAGCCATTGTTTTTCACAAAGAAAAGCATCTGAAACAATCTGATCGTCTCCGTTTTTGGGTTGTGGAAAATTGTGGATGATAAGTTGCATTGATCTTTTTTCTTCATCAAGAAGGTCTTTAAGCGGTTGAATCGGGGTTGGTGCAGTAGGCGAAATAGAAGCGCGGACGGCGTCAGCAAAGCTTTTTTTTACTTCACCGGGCGTGTCAGAGATCGTGGACGGTAAAACAAGAAGTCTCAAAAAACAAGAAACAGAAACAAGAAATCTGCAGTCTCAACAAACATCGGACAGCCCGATATCTGTCCTCGGTTGGTTTATTTTTTCAGGGACGGCTCTAGTTCTATAAAGTGTCAGGAATGAAAAACAATAAAAACGATTTTTTGTTGTATTTTTTGGAACTGCTTAAAAACATTAATTGTACGTGTGGTGAGAGCTCCACAAAGCGACAAGTTTTGCGACAACGCTTTAATCATAACTAGACAATATAGATTAAAAATTCAATTGTCATCCAATTTATTCTTTGTTTTTTCCTTCTTCTTCCTCTTTTTATTTTTTTCTTTTTTTGTTTATATTATCCCCATTCCCAATTCTCTAAATAATTTTTAAATGCCACGCGTCGAAAAAATCGAGGCAATAAGCCCCTCATAAATTGCCTAAATTCTTTCTTGTTTTTACTTTACAGATATTCTAAACCGTTTTGTTTTGTTGTACCAATTGAATCTGATTTTCAAAGGACTTAACATATAACCTGACGAGATAGATTTATATTTGCCGTTTCAACTATGAAAAAGAATGTACAATGTCGGCAAAGTGTTTTACATATATTTTACACATAAAATATAAATATGTATTCTATTGATAATTATAAGTTATTGCGCAACTAAAACTTATTTTATCAGATTACCTAGTTTATCAGATTATTTTTTTATTCAAAAGTTAAAATCAATTTTCGATTCAAAAGTTATTTTTTTAAAAATCAATTTAAATAGGGGAAAGACTAGCATTAAAAAAATGCTCTAAGAATAGAGCAGAAAAAACGAGCGACTTCACACCAGGTGTATGTTTAGACAGGAAAGAAGTGAGGTAAACATATTTGAACTATCGGAAATAGGTATCTGGTTTGTGCAGTTGCTCACGGTATAAGTTTTATAATATTGCTCACTCAATATATTATAACACCGTTATTTTTTTAATATTGAGTTGTTTATACGGGGAACTTATTACATAACAAAAATGGCATTAGATGATTGGCTAAGCGTTTTTTGGCTTATTAAACATAGAAAAACTACCATTTGCCAAAAATGCAATTTAGGACATAAAACAAGCTTTTACAAAAACAACTTAATTTTAACAAGTTTCTTTGTGAAACAGTTCATTTTAATTCAGATGTAACTTTCAGGTTATTTTTAAAAAAATGAATAAAACAAAATTATTTGTAAGAAAGACATATGTCGAAGGAATTTTTACGCTGGTATTATCACGTGGAGCCATTTTATCGTCTACCCCGGGTCTGGGTATATATTACCGTAATATACTCAGGATAAACATATCCTGGGTATACCTCGGGTATACCCCGCT
>JASAMX010012401.1:0-26810 GCA_030248175.1 Microlaimidae sp. YZB2_3
TTATTAGTACAAATAAGAAACGCCGCTTGATATGCTGTTAAAACATACTTTTCAGATTTTTTTCTGAAAGTTTGAGCGAAATCGGTTTGCTCAAATTTTTTTTATGATGCGTTGAAAGCGCACGGTTTTCGTGGTTTTTCGTGGTTTTCGTGGTTTTTCGCACACTGCCAAAAGATGGGTTTTGTTTTACTTCCTGCTCGACGTGTGTACAATTTTGATTCATATTGTGATATATCAAATTTCCGCCTTTTTTATCCCTTACTTTTGACCTTAAAATTTTTTTGGTGGGTTGACACCCCGAGGGCTGGAGGGGGGGGGCAAACACAAATGCCAAAAAAGTTTTTTAAAATTTTTTTCAAAACCATCAAAAATGTAAAATTTATCACATATGACGAATTCGACATATCGTTTGTGTAAAAAAACTAATATTAAGCTTACAATTAGCTGTCATAAATGACGAATTTAAAATTTGGAAGCATTCCAAGCCCGTATGCTGGCAGCAGAAAATCTCTAAATTTAAAAGTTTTACAAGAATAATAAACTTTAAAAGATTAGTTTTAAATTTCTTAAATTTATTTTGATTTAAAATACTAGAAAGTGGTCCAAATAACCCCATGAAAACGCAACATATATTTTCGTTACAATTCGAAAATACTGCCTTACGTCATGCAAATTTTTGTCATTATGTCATAATTGATGATTTTTATCGGCTCTTCCGCAATTAAAATGATGCAATTCAGCCCAGATCGCGGGTTCAAACGGTTTTACACAAAAAATAGCTTCACTTCAAAAAAATTACAATTGAATATTGGCAAAAGTTGGGAGACATAGTTATTAGAAATTTGTTTTTGTGTTGAAAAACGGGGAAACATGTTTGCCAATCAGAAAACACTCAAAAAGAGCATTAGCTGCGATATTTGGCAATTTTATAGTAGGATTTTAACTTTGAAAATACGTTTTTCTAACAAAATAACCTGGAAATTCGAAAAAGGCTTATTTTTTAAGGCTTATTTTTTTGGAAAAAATTTTAATTTAAAGGTTCGCTGCTGCCAGCATGCGGACTTGGAATGCTTCTAAATTTTAAATTCCTCATTTTTGACAGCTAATTGTAAGCTAAATATTAGGTTTTTTTACACAAAAATTTTGGGCATTTGTGTTCGCCCCCCCCTAGCCCCCGGAGGGTCAACCCCCCAAAAAAAATTTTAAGGTCAAAAGTAAGGGATAAAAAACGGCGGACATTTGATATATAACAATATGACCAAAATCGTACACACGTCGAGCATGAAGCAAAACAAACCCTATCTTTTTGCAGTGTATTAATTTGGCGAAAAATCGCGAAAACCGCGCGCTTTCAACGCACCATAAAAAAATTTGAGCCAGCCAATATTGCTCAAACTTTCAAAAAAAAAAAACTCAAAAAAATATGTTTAAACAGCATACTGAGCGGTGTTTCTTATCTCATACTAATAAAAAAGTTTTGTTTTTTTTGCGACCAAGTTTTTTTGACTGCATCGGCCGTAGTGATGACGTCATGGAAAAACAATTTTTCCTAACATTTTCAGAAGATAGCCTAAAAGTCTGAGTTATGCTCTAATATATGTCCCGTACATATTCTACCTCACGTTATGGAGATATGACCTTTCAAAGTTCCAGTTTTGTCGCCATTCCGCATCATTTTTGAAGACTTTTGATTTGTTGAATTTGAATAAGGTTTGTCGCGTTTATAATTAGCAGCAAATAAATATTGCACTTTTGTATCTTTAATTGCCTTTTTTGTTTTGATAATTATTATTGTAAACTAATATTTTTCTCTTAAAAAAATAAATAATTTCTTCTTTTTCTTCTTCTTCACCTTCAAAGGAGAAAAAAACGAATGATGTAACTATTTTAAAATTAATACCTATAGCTGAATTCATTCCAAAAAACTTCACTTTTTTAATTTGTCGTTTTCTGGCTGCCTTTCAGCTTAATTTTTTTAAAAATAATTTTCGTTTTTGTTTGTTTTTTATTGTTCAAATCAACCATAAAAGGAAAACATTAAATAGGAATCAATAGTGATGCTTTATGGAAACATTAACAAAATTCAAAACATTTAGTAAAAAATTAACGTAAATTAAATAAATAGAATTTAAGATTTCAAAAGGATCTTTTGTGTTTTATCTTAATCGCGATATAATTTTATTGTGGCTGCTATCTTGACGATTCTTCAAAATCAAAGATTGTTTAAGTTTGAGCAATTGGGCAATATGTTTTTTCTGTTAACGAGTATTTGTTATTTCGATTAAACTAAGTTATCTCAACAAAAAAATATAATCATTTATCAAACAAAATGTTTTTTTTGTTATCTCTTGATGATATTTTAATGTAATAAACAGTAATTTAATTTCTTTTAATTATAATTTATATATATATAATTTTCTTGTAATTTTAATATAAATTAAACAGTAATATACTGACTTCTTTTATTATTTTTTTTATTTTTGATGTTTTTTTATTAATTTTGAGATATATTTTCAATGTTTATATATGAGTAAACGATTGCGGAATGTTATAACTTTTTATAAAAGTACCAACAATTAAAAAAATTTAATAAACACAATATTAACGAAAGAAGTTTATGGTTAAATTATGTTTGGCTGACCTCGTAAATTAGTATGAAGACATGAAAGAACCGATTAAAATTGTGCTGTTATGACTTATGACGTTTAAAAAACAAATAAGAACGCAGAATTTTGGCTTAAATTAACCAACTTTAGCCCTTAAAAATTTTGCTTTTAGTTACAAATTAAGTAATTTCATAAAGAATTGTTAAAAGAAGGGTTTTGGTCTTTATTAATAAACCACTTTTGTGAAAAATTTTTAATAGATTTATTGTTAAAAAGTCGATTCGATACTGCAATTATTGAAGTAAGCTAGATTTTTTGCCTATGGTTTACGAAGTAATAAAAATATAAAGAAATTTCAAAAATATTTTACAAGAAAAATTTTATTACAGAAATAAGATGTTGTAAAGGGAATATTATAGACTAGTTCTGAATAAGGGTTTTTTAGTGTAGGAAGAGGTGTACAATAACTACTAGCGCCAATCATTATGTAGGGGGAAAATTGAGAAACAACGAGCGACTAGTACTTTTTACGGTTTTAAATATTTCTAATATTTATTGGTTCAAAATCTCGATCCCTTCTCTTCAAAATTTCTTAAATACTTTTTAATATAACAGTAAAAGCAAAAACAGTTTTTAGGGATTCTTAGTTTTTTGCCGCTTCGTAGGTACGGCGCTGCTGGCGCGCTTGGTTTCCAGTTTTTTAATGTTTTAATTACAGAAAATGCTTAATTTTAAAGTTTGGAATGGACTTTTTAAAATTAACTTTTAACTTTTGAAAAGTTTTACAATCAAAACATTAAAAAAACCTATGTAGTTTAAAATTAGTTTCAAAGCACAAATTTTACCTTTATTTTTACTAATTCAAAATCATTGTTCACGAAAATACTATTTTAGTGATGATTTCTAACTATTGCGACGTTTAATTGAAAAACCAAAATTAGTATAGCACAAACTGATATGTTAAAGCACTTCAACGTAGTGAAACATATCATCGTGTAGCAATTTTTATGAAAAATAAGTATAAACTTAAGAAACTAAGAAAACTAAGATTATTTTCAAATTTTATTTTTTTCTTTTTGTAACCTCTCTCCTACAGTAAAAGACGCTTATTCAAAACTAAAGCTAAAGTCTTCCAGCTGAAATTAAGGGAGTAAACGCTCTCCGTCAGGAAGAAAATAAACAACAAACCCGTGAGCGAAAAAAATTAAAAAAAATGTTTTCAGCGGTTATGTAACCAATTATTATTAAAGGCTGGTTCATACTTATGTAAAAACGTCCTTTGGACAAAGTCCAAAAGACGTTTTTACATACGTTTATACGCTGTGTTTGTTCTTTGGACTTTTTCCAAAGGACGTTTTTACATAAGTATGAACCAGCCTTTAGTTGCGTCATGTGTTTCTCTGCAAAATGATATTTTTAAAAAAAACGAGTGGTTACTTTACCACTCATCTATTTCCACCATAATAGAATTTATCTTTAGTCTATTGAGAACCATTTATACCATTAGTCCCAAATATATTAGTTTTTTTAATCGATTAATTACACCATAATGAATGTTTGGTGATTTTATTAACATTTTTTGCTTGTTGTTCGTCAACAATTAGAATGTGAATTGTTTAAATTACGAACATGAATTTAGTTATATCCATTAGCAATTGCTTGGCTCTTTGTATTTTTTATATGAAATATAAAAGAAATGCAGTATTAACCTCAATTGCTGGGTATTGACTTTTTTATTCATATTTTGATAAAAGTTATTACCAAATCATGTAGGCTTTTTATGTGCTTTGAAAAATGGAATTTAAACGTTTAAATGGTGGGAGTTAAATTGCTTTGTGTTTTTGTTGTTTTTTGGTGTAAATAATTTAGTTTTTTATGTAATAAGGATATAATCTATAGTTTACGTAAATTAAATTTTAGAAAATTTAGATGTTTACGGATATTCGTTTTAAATACATACGTATATTTGATATATTTACGCAAATTACATTTATGTAAAAATAATCCTTGATAAGCATGATTTCTAGTTGATTAAAAAGACTTTAAAATAAAAATGCACAAAAATAAAAAAAAACATTTAAAAAATAAATTTATTAAATTATTTTTTTTTGCACTTAAACCTATGCATGCCAGAATTCTTCTAGTAATAACAAAATATATTATTATAATAAACAAAATTAAAATCATTTTAACAATGAGTTTTTTAGCTATGAACATTAATAAAAATAACAGTACTCATATTTTTGTTTCCAAATTTTAAAAAATAAATTTGGATTAATATTTTATTCTAAATATTTTTATAAACACATTTTAGGTATTATTATTATAAACATTGTAAATTATCATCATAAACATACGTTCTTGGGGTCATGAAAAAATATTTCTGATGTTCCTACCCTCCAATATCATGCTCCGGAGCTCCGGCCACTTAAAGCGGAGGAAGTTTCGGAGCTCCGCCCTTTAAATGAGAGATTTTATGTTTATTTAAGCTTAAAATACATTTAAAGATACTCTATATGCATTTTTAGAGTTATTTTTCCGGTTTTGACAAAATAATCTTTTGCATACTTTTTACCTATTCTTATAATTAGTACTAAAATAAGGTGGAGCTCCGGAGCTCCAAAAAACGGAGTTACGTTACGAGAGCTCTAGTGGAGAGCTCTCCGAGAGCTTTCGCAGCTCCGGTGGAACATCACTAATGTTTACGCATAAAAAACTAGTTTTATTAATTGGCGCTTCCTTTCGAAATCAGGGTTCTGTAAAACATTTTCTATTTGTTTATATAGCCTTAAACATGTTTAAAATAATAACAAAGAAGAAATTCACCACGGACATATGTTTAAACAAAAATCTGGAGGCTAAATCTTAAGATCTATAACCAGTATTTCAAACATACGAATTTCATCCCATGTGCGTTTAGTAGCCTAGGCAACTTAGAGCTGGATGACTTGAAGAGCAAGAAATAGGCATCTGGAAGCCGGAATCGTGAAATTGAAACCAAACATTTAAAATCGCTAAAACCTACTCCTAAGCCTAAGCCTAAACGTAAACTTAACCTCAAAAATTTTTTTACATTCGGTTCAATTTCATATTTTCGCTGCTCCAAGTTCCCAATTTTTTTCGACGGTTCCAAGTCTCCTGTTAATGGCTCGAAAGACTTATTACTCCATGGACACAGAAAAAAAATGATATGAAGAAGAACTATAAAAAGGGCGAATTATATCTCAGTTATTGATACAAAAGAAAGTTTTTAATAAATTATTATATATTGTTGGCATAAATAATATCTGTATATATTTGTATATATTTTTACCATAGGAATTATTATGCATTGTTTTGTTTTATAGTTTAGCAAAAACTTTTTGTTAAAAATTTGTTCATGTCAGCGTGAGAAATAGATGTTTTATCATATCATTATTCTGTTTGAGTTTCGCACTAAATTTCTAAATGCCTTGTTTGTTTTGTTGTCTAATTGTTTATTTTATCCATAGTTATTTAAGTTTGTTCTACACTTGACTTGAGCAATTCAATACAATATTTTGGGTAGACAAAAAAATATGTAGCGTCCATATGATTGGGCCAATGTCCAATCTGAAATAAGCAAAGAAAAACATTCAAGTTCAGAACATTTTATGATTCCAGTCACATTTTTATTTATTATATGCATGATCAGTTTAAACAGCGCTTTATTTTTTGTTTATTTTATATGCAGCTTATGATTTGATTAGCTTCCCTTATGATTTTTGGATAAAGGATAAATGATAAGATTTTACTGACAAAGTTTTAATTAAAATAAAAAAATAACAATTTATTAATTCCAACTGATATGTAACTATGCCTTCTGCTTGACCAGCGAGAAAACTTTGTTAAAGCTTCGGGTTTGAGCACAGTTTTGGTTAAAAATGAGTTTTTACGCCTACGAGGCGAATGTTTTTTTAATGATATTTTTATACTTTTGCTCTTGAAGTTAAATCACAGTATATACATAAGTGTCACGTATTTTGGATTACATATTATGTTTATGTAATAGATATGAACGACGAAATCATAGATTTCCCTTACGCTGTGCGTGTATTTAGTTATTAGCAGATTTTTGTTTCTTTCTTTAACTTTATTCTTCTTACTTGCTTTCGCTAGAATAACTTTTTCTCAAGATGCCTTCGTGTTATTGAATATGAAATTTCTGAAGTCGGAGTACATCCGCACGTAATGGGTGTATTCCGCTCGCTGTGATTTCGACCTTCTCTTGATTTATCATCAATAATATTAATGCTTTCCTTTAGTAAATAAATGTTTTGAAGTTTGATGGTTGGTTTCAGGTTATTCTTCTCATGTCTTTTTAAATGTTTTAGAATATTCCAGTTTTTTTTCTCAGTCATTATATGCTGTTGTAATGGTTATCTGTATCTCGGTAGAGTGGTTTGTGCTGAAGCTACTGCTTCCTATCATTGCTTATTCTCGGAGTGGTTCCCACGCGTCTAGAGAGCCGCCGGGTATAACCGGAGTGTGTGAAAGAGTCCTGAAATAACAACAGCATTAGAAGGAGGAAACAAAAAGCAATAGACACAAATAGGGAATAATACACTGCTATGCCGGAGTGCGTTGTGCGTAATGGGGCGGCGTAGTTATATAGGGGCTGAGGAGAGGGAGAGGTGCGGCAGACAGCCGAGGAGAGCTTTCTATCCAGCGGCACTGAAGGGTTGTGACGTAGTTGGTGAGTGGAACCGATAGCCGGAGTGGGTGACGTATTTCTCTTTTTCAGAGAAGTGTGCGCGGGTGCGGAGGGCAGGCCCGCCCTCCGCCCCTTCAGTCGTAGTAGTGATAAGAAAGTTGCCCAGTCCCCCTCCCCGTTCCCCGACCTTCTCACTTCTACGCCACATACTTGGAACTCGGAGAATATCAATATGGTTCCATTATCGACTCCTACGAGCGCCTCTGGTCCTGACTCATGGGGTTTTTTTGGAGACAAACACTCAATGTACAACATATCGTTTTCATTCTCAGTAGAAACTTCAAGTCGTTTTGTTTAATTTCGCCTACATAATTGTATTAATTTTTAATCAGGGCTTGTCATTGAGTAGGATTTCGCGTGGTTACTCTACGCCTTATCACGTGTCAAAAATTACTCCCGCCGTAGCGCATCTGTGGAGGAGGCTTCAATCGAAAAGCTTTACTTAATCAATTGAATGTTGTGTTAGTGCGTGACCACAAAGTATAAGAAAATGGAGGCGATTGATTCCATTTAAATGTTTCTTGTTTACAATTTTTTAATTTGATAAAAGTAACAGTTTCGAAATATGGTCTGTCGTTTTTGCTTATGTCAACAAAAAAAATATATTTTTGATAAAACTGTTTCTTTTGTTTGGAACTGTTTGCCAAAAAATTTAGTGGACATTTTAAAAAGAAAAGAACAAAATTACTACGTCCGAGTGTATTATTGCTGTGGTATTCAAGCGATTAATTTCTGCCAAATAGACCGTAAATTTTGAAGCGGTCATTTATCAACTCAAGCGTTTTGTTGACTTAATTTATGTCGGCGAATGTCGGATCGGTTTCCAGCAGGCAATCATCGCCTGCTGAATTCGACCGGAACCAATCGGCGACGAGCATTTACCAGCGTCCACCCTTTTACCAGGCCCCTGCTTTACCTTCCGGTCCCAGAAGCGAACCCTTATGCAGCGTCGCCACGTCGAGTCCTGGCCCCTTAGCACTTGCCGCGAGGATTCCTCCCTCCTCCAGTCAGACGCCTTGAGGACTGAGAGCAGTTTTTGCGCTCCAACCGACTTGAGTTTCGACAGCTTTAATTCTGGGGAGTTCGTGCAGGCTCAATGCAGTTCTGCCTACGCCTTACATCCTTCTCCGATGGCGGCTAACGGTATTTTAAACAACTTGCCCCTTCTTCTTTCGTTCCCCTGTCTTTCCTGTTTTTTTTTTTCAGATTCGCAGCTTATATCTCGCTTTATATCTGCTTCATCCGCTCTATGTGTGCGTATCCCCGGTGTATATTACTTTAGTTTTATTATTTTATTCCGACGTGTAATAACATCAGACTCCCTATCTCGAGGACTGAATATCTTTAGTAGCAATCTTTCCGTAGTCTTTCACCGTCTCACCCAGTTTCAAATATTTATTTGTATTGGTGTTTAGCAATTCATCATTTATTTGAAATTTTCTGACTTCAAAAAACATTTTATAGTAGGCTCTATATTTTCTCATTTTAGTTCAAATTAGTTGGAAGCGTCCATAGTTTCATTTAAATCGTTTTATTTCTCTTTAATAATATATATATATATATATATATTATATAAAAAAATAAAAAATTTATAATAATATTATTTTTTAAAGTTTTTGCGGTAATTTTATTTATTGTTTTAACATTTTGTTTAAAATTAATAACAAAAAAAAATTTTTAATAAAATGTTATTTTTTAAACTCAAATATTTTTCATTAGAGGCTTGTTCATACTTATTAAAACGTCTTTACGTTTTATACGTTTTTACGCTGTGTTTGTCCTTTACTTTTAAAGACGTTTTTAATAAAATAAGCAGCCTTAAGTTTTAGTATTAACTTACTATTTTATAAATTATTTAACATTTATCAATATAAACAAATTTTAAAAAATTTATTTTACCAAAAATTTATTTAAATTTTAGCTCAATTAAGTTTATTCTTTTTAATACTCATTTCGTTTAACGCGTGACGGTTTGATGGTTTTTGAAGCTGAAACCAATTGTGTACTATTCTTAAAAGGGAGGGAGGGGGTTCTCGAACACTATAATTTGTGGTTTTCCTAGTCCCACTTAGTTGGTAGGGAAGACCCACCGCGCTGTTATTATATATAATATTTTAAATTTTAATTTTGTTTCTCACGCATGATTTCTGTGTCAAGTGCAGTCTAAAGTTTTTAAAACTTAATAATAAAAAAATTTAGTAAATCATCTTTTATTAAAAAAAATGCTGTAAATAAAATTTTCTTAATAAAATGAAAACTTAAAGTTTTTATAAAACCAAGTTAATTACGAAATTATAATATTTTGCTTTAATTTGCTTTGTTGCAAAATAGATCATGTATAATTCCCACGCATGTTTAAATAAAAAAAATATATAATACTATCGGTTGTCATCAGCTATAAATATAGCAACATTAAAAATTTATATAAAAACCATACGTCATAATATTGCATTATCTTAAATGTGTAGATATGGGTTTTTGGAGAGATTGCTTTTTTTTATAAAAAATTTTTTTTTTTGCTACCTAGTGAGTGGGTGGAAAACCTCATTTTACACGTGTGGAAAAAATCAATTAATTTTCCAAAAGCGTGGGAACCAAAAACGTCACACTCGCTGAAAATAAGAGGGCATAAAATAATAGCAATTTTCTCAAAACTATATTTATCTAGCTGTTGGATTAAAAACAATATCCCATAAAAAAAAAAATAACCACGCTTTATTCATAAAAAAACAATAAATTTTAAATTATAAATAAAATACACAAAACGGTTAGAGTGATTAATAGTATAACATTAGAGTTAGTGCATATTTTAAATTTTATTTGATTACAAATTAGATTAATACAAAAATATTTAACAAATACATTATAGTGTACTGTGTGTCTATTAAGAATACGATTCACCAAATTTACAACTTAAAGTAAAGTCTTCCAGGCTGAAATTTAGGGCGTAACCGCTTTCCCCAGAAAAAATAAACAATAAACCCAGCGAGAAAAATTAAAAAAAAGTTTTTAGCGGTTATGTAACTAATATTATTTTGTTTTGTCATGTGTTTTCCTGACTTTTTTCTTACGAGTATACCCATCTTTTTACCTGATAGAATTTATCTTTAGTTTGAGAGTTTTATAAGAATTTATATAATGTATAACAAAACTTTTGCTTGATTCAGGCTATTAGCTGACAAAACACATTTTAATTCTGCATTATTCTTAACCTAAAATCAGTCATTAAATTCAATTTTTATAAATTTTTTTTTATTAATTTTAAAATATAAATTTTAATCTCAAATTTAGATTAAAAATTAGAATAAAATAGCATGTATAAATTTAAAAAACTTTTAATTTCTAATATTTATTTAAAAATTTAAAGTCTGGAAATTTAATTACTGTAACCTTGCTAGTTTTCGAATATAATTACTTAATCACTTTAATTATATATCTAGTGTTTTTTTCGATTAAAATACCATAACAGTATTACCTTTTTACAACTCCTCTCGTTGTTAGGTACGAAATCGTTTTTTTCTTTTCTCGTTTTTTGTGTATTAGGTTTTTTTGTTTAGGATTTATTAACTTTTACATGAATTTTTATTGATCTTTTTAGTTGTTAGGCTTTTTAGTTACTTTTTATTTTGTGAAATATTGTCTATTTCATTTTTTTATTTTATTTTAGTTTTTTGTTTAATCTATATTTTTAATTTTTTTAATTGATATTAAACTATTTTGAGCATAATTATTGTAAAAGCTAATTAATTACAAAGCATTTTAGTTAAATGACTTTTAATTATTATTTAATAATAGAAGGTAGTGGAATGATTATGTTAGTAGCTGGGATGATATTTGGGATTGAACAATAGTTATGTAGTAAATTTTTAAAAATATTAATTGTTTTAAAAGAAGTCAAAGATGAGGTTTTTATAAAATATAATTTTTTTACATTTTCGTTTCAACAATTTTTTGTAATGTTTTTGACAATTATAAATTGAGATAAAAATAGGAGTGTTTTAGGAAATAAAGATGAGCTTATAAAAATTAGTTTGAAAGTTTGTATTATAGAAAAGTAAATTTTTAAAAAATATTGAAATATTATTTTAAAAAATAAGTATTAAAAATAAATATTAAAATAAAAGTAAGAGAGTTGTATAGATTATGTTAAGCAGAAGAGGAATAATGTAATTTAAGTGCATAAAAACATTCTTTTTTAGTTTTTTTTTTAATTATTATTAAAAAGTAAATCACAGCTGTATCTCAGTGTTTTAGTGTTTATTCTTTTGCTATTTTTTTTGGGTTTTTTATATTAGCTACGGTTTTTTATATTACCTACGGTTTTTATATACTTAACGGTTTTAATGTTCTTTATGCAATGGTTTAAAAAAACAAATTTATTTATAAGCGTAAGCTAAAGCTTTTACTTAAAATTTTAAAAATAAGTAATTTTCAATTTTTATTTTTTTTCCTTTTTAACTTTTAATTACATCAACTAACTTTGTTTACCTTAAGTTTTAAAATACTTTTTCCGTAAAAGTAGCGGATTTTCGTCATCATAGTTGCTTGTTGTATCTTTTTTTAAGCTGGCTTTTCTTTTGTACTAAACTTTACGTAACAGCTCACCCCTTCTATTCATTGATTGAGTTTATCTTTGTATGTAAAGGAGGAGTGGCGTTATGTATGCGCTCCTTTCTTTACTAGTAATTCATAGAAAGAAAACTTTATTTTATTTCCTACGTTTCTTGTCGTATATTTTATAGTAAAATCACATATATATAAAAAGCAATACATAAAATACATTAATATAATCGCATAATTTATTTTATTCGGATTTACATCAGTGAGTAAAAAATATTATAAGTTTACTGAAATAACATATAAGATAATAAAAAAATAAAAAATAAATGTTTGAAATCGATTAGGTTTTAGTTTATTTTGGCTTTTTTTTCGGTTTTCATGAACAAGTTTTTGATAGTCTTTTTGAAATGTACACCGTTTTCCATGTTTTTTCATTTGTCTTTTTAAACTTTATAATACAGTAGGTAACTTCCAACATTCATTTGTTTTTTTTAAATATTGCCCATTATTTTACTTATTTCTCTCAGTGCTAAATTAGTATACAGAAATCATTTGTGAAAATATAAATGAATGTAATATAATACAATTCAACTATAACAAAAAAAGATTGAAAAAAAACCCAATTAAGATATTTTTTTACATTTATTAGAAGTGTTTCATTGTCAGTTGCTTAAATTTATGGCCAACGTAAGATTGAGGTCTGTAAAGTGCGTTCGCAACAGTTTACTTCCCTTATTTTTTTGGTTGGCCGGCAGTAATATCGCGATTGGTATTTAAGAAGTGCGCCTCAGGACTTCTTGAGGAGTGCCAGGATCCACGCGGATTTTGGCACTTCCTGCATTCCGGCACTTCCTGCTGGAAGTGCTGAAAAATCAGGACCAAAATACTTTTTCAGGATTAAATGACTATGAAAACCGGATATGCATGAATGTTTGCGTTTTTACTATAAAATGTTGTAAAGTGATGGCACTCCCCCCGTGGAAGTGAGAATTGCACTTCTTAAAAAAGTTCCAAAATCCGAGGTGTCAGTTAAATATGGACTTTAGCACTTCTTCAAGGAAGTGCGAAGCCAACAAGCTGAAAATGGAATCTGACACTTCCTCCTGGCATTTCCTGCTTTTATTGTTATTTTTAAAAACATAAATTATGCATTTTTACCTGAGCAAGCCTCAATAACGGTTAAAAATGCAATTTTAGAGTTTTTTGGGCCCTTGAATTTAAATTTTGGGTCAAAATTTAAAAATTCCTAAATATTTAACCAGAAATGAGCATATCTCACTAACGGTAAAAAAACATTTTTTCTGATATTTAGCTAAAATTTCAACATATGGGTTTTCTTTGGCCCTGAATTTTAATTTTGAAACAAAAATTAGATTTTTAATATTTACAAAAATGAGCTATCTCTAGTAAAAAAATATTTTTCTCAAATTTAGCTAAAATTGCAATATATAGGTTTTCTTAGGCTTTGATTCTGAATCTGGGGTCAACAATTAAAAATACCTAAATATTTAACCAGAAATGAGCATATCTCACTGACCGTGAAAAATATTTTTTCTCATATTTAGCTGAAATTTAAACATATAAGTTTTCCTAGGCTTTGAATTTTAATTTTAGGTTAAAAATCAAAAATTCCTAAATATTTAACCAGAAATGAGTATATCTCACTAACAGTAAAAAAATATTTTTTTTCTGATATTTAGATTAAATTTCAACGTATGGGTTTTCTTTGGCCTTGAGTTTGAATTTTGAATCAAAAATTAAGAGTTTTTAAATATTCAACCAGAAATGAGCATATCTCCACAACTTCTCAAATTTAGCTAAAATTGCAATATATAGGTTTTCTTAGGTTTTGATTCTGAATTTGGGGTCAAAAATTAAAAATTCCTAAATATTTAACCAGAAATGAGCATATTCACTAACAGTGAAAAAATTTTTTTCTATTAAGCTTAAATTGCAATATATAGGTTTTCTTAGGCTCTGATTTTGAATTTAGGGTCAAAAATCTTAAATATTTAACCAGAAATGAGCATATCTCACTAACAATGAAAAGAAATTTTTGTCTCAAATTTAGCTAAAGTTGCAATATATAGATTTTCCTAGATTTTGATTTTAAATTCGGGGTCAAAAATTGAAAATTCCTAAATATTTGACTAGAAATGAGCATATCTCACTAACAGTGAAAAATTTTTTTCTTCTGATATATAGCTGAAATTTCAACATATAGGTTTTTTTAGGCTTTGAATTTATATTTTAGGTCAAAAATTAAAAATTCCTAAATATTTAACCAGAAATGAGCATATCTCACTAACAGTAAAAAAATTTTTTTCATATTTAGGTAAAATTACACATACGGGTTTTCTTTGGCTGAATTTGATTTTTAATCAAAACTTAAGAATTTTTAAATATTTAACAGAAATGAGTATCTCACTAACAGTGAAAAAAATTTTTTTAAATTACAAAATGCAATATATAGGTTTAGGCTAAAGGCTAAAGAATATTTAAGAATTTTTAATTTTTGACTTAAAATTCAAAATCAGGGCCAATTAAAACCTATATGTTGCATTTTTAGCTAAATATAAGAAAAATATTATGTTTAAATGTGAGTGAGATATGTTTATTTCTGGTTAAATATTTTAAAAAAATTTAATTTTTGACCAAAATTTATATTCAAAACCTAATAAAACCTATGTATTGTAATTTTAGCTAAATATCAGAAAAAAATATTGTTTTTACTGTTAGTGAGATATGCTTATTTCTGGTTAAATATTTAGGAATTGTTGATTTTTGACCCCAAATTCAAAATCAGAGCCTAAGAAAACCTATATATTGCAATTTTAGCTAAATTTGAAAAAAATATTTTTTCATTGTTAGTGAAATATGCTCATTTCTGGTTAAATATTAAAAAATTATGAATTTTTGATTCAAAATTTAAATTCAGGACCAAAGAAAACCCATATGTTAAAATTTTAGCTAAATATCCGGAAAAATTTTTTTTCACTGTTAGTGAGATATGCTCATTTCTCGTCAAATATTTAGGAATTTTTAATTTTTGATCCTAAATTCATAACCTAAGAAAACTTTATTGCTTTTATTAAATTTGAGAAAAAAAATTTTTCACTGTTAGTGAGATATGTTCATTTCTGGTTAAATATTTAAAAATTATTAATTTTTGATTCAAAATTTGAATTCAGGGCCAAAGAAAACCTATATGTTAAAATATTAGCTAAATATCAGAAAAATTTTTTTTTACTGTTAGTGAGATATGCTCATTTTTGGTTAAATATTTAGTAATTTTTATATTTTGACCAAATTATTACCTAAGAAACCAATATTTTGATGCTAAATATGAGAATTTTTTCCTGTTATGAGATATGCTCATTTCTGGTTAAATATTTAAAATTTAATTTGATCAAAAAATTCAGCAAGAAACCATATGTTTAAATTTTGCTAATTTAGAATTTTTTATATTGTGAGATATGCTCATTTCTGGTTAAATGATTTTGCAGATTGATTCACCAACCTATGCTTTTTTTAGAATTTTTTTTCTGTTAGTGAGATATGCTCTTTTTGGTTTAATTTTAAAAACTCTTAGTTTTGTTTCAGATTAAAATTCGCAAAAAACCTATGTTAAAATTTTAGCTAATTCAAAATGTTTTTTTACCGTTAGTGAGATATGCTCATTTCTGGTTAATTTAGTAATTTTTTTTTTTAAATTTTGGCCCTTATTCGGGGCAGAATAAATTGATTTTTCCGTTAGTGTTGCCCCAGGGGAAATCTATTTATGTTTTTAAAAATAACAATAAAAAGGAAGGTGCAGGAGGGTGTCAGATTCCATTTTCGCTTGTTGGCTTTATACTTCCTTGAAGAAGTGCTAAAGTCCATATTTAACTGCACCTCGGTTTTGGAACTTTTTTAAGAGTGCACTTCTCACTTCCACGGGGGGGGAGTGCTATCACTTTACAACATTTTATGGTAAAACGCAAACATTCATGCATATCCGGTTTTCATAGCTATTTAATCCTAAAGTATTTTGGTCCTGATTTTTCAGCACTTCGCAGGAAGTGCCGGAATTGTGCAGGAGTGCCAAATCCCGTGGGTCCTGGTATTTTCCTAGAAGTCTGAGTGCTGCACTTCTTAAAGAAGTGCAAAATCGAGTATTTCTGCGCGGTTTTCAACAAAAAAGGGAGAATGTTGCGAAGCATTTAAGACTATCTTACGTTGGCCATAAATTTAAGCAACTGACAATGAAACACTTCTAATAAATGTAAAAAAATATCTTAATTGGGTTTTTTTTCAATCTTTTTTTGTTATAGTTGAATTGTATTATATTACATTCATTTATATTTTCACAAATGATTTCTGTATACTAATTTAGCACTGAGAGATAGTAAGAATGGGCATATTTAAGAGTTAATGTTGGAAGTTATATAATTATAAAGTTTAAAAAGACGGAATGCAAAAAAACCTGCTTGAAAATGCGGGTTTGTGCTATTTCAAAAAGACTATCAAAAACGTGTTCATGAAAACCGAAAAAAAGCCAAAAACTAAACCGAAACCTAATCGGATTTCAAACATTTATTTTTTTATTTTTTTTATTATCTTATATGTTATTTCAGTAAACTTATAATATTTTTTACTCACTGATCTAAATCCCGAATAAAATATATCCTATTCTATGCGATTTATTACTTAATGCTATGTTTATGTATTGGCTTCTTTATATGATATGTGATTTTACTATAAAATATTGACGCACAAGAAACGTAGGTATACATAATATATAATAGTTTTCTTGTCTACGCAATTACTGTGAGACTGAGGAGTGAACCACGGGAGACGCATACATACAGCGCCACTCCTTTCCTGTTAGCATCTGCAAAGATAAACTCAATCAATGTGCGATAGAGAGTGCGCGAATTTGTAGCTGCTTACGTAAATGTTTCAGTCACAAAAGAAAAGCCAGCTTAAAAAAAGATCACAACAAGCAACTATTGATGACGAAAATTCCGCTACTTTTACGGAAAAAGTTATTTTTAAAACTTTAAGGTAAACAAAGTTCGTTTGATGTCATTAAAAGTTAAAAAGGATAAAAAATAAAAATTGAAAATTTAGCTTTATTTTTTTAAAATCTTTAAGATTAAAGCTTTAGCTTACGCTTTATCAAATAAATTTTGTTTTCTTTTAAACCATTGCATAAAGAACATTAAAACCGTTAGGTAATATAAAAAACCGTTAGGTAATATAAAAAACCGTAGCTAATATAAAAAACCCAAAAAAAATCGCACAAAGGATGCCAAACACTAAACACTGCAGATACCGAGGCTGTGATTTACCTTTTGTTTTAATCAATAATTAAAAAAAAAACTAAAAAAGCAAGTGTTGTGTTTTGATGCACTTTTTCAAATTACCAGGTTGAGTGTCCGGTCTTGTCTGCTTGAACATAATCTATGAGCAACTCTCTTACTTTTGATTTTTAATATGTTTAGTTTTTTAATACTTATTTTTAAAATAATATTTCAATATTTTTTGAAAGAATTTACTTTTGGTCGTATTCAAGTACAAACTTTCAAACTAAGTTTTTTATAAGCTCATCTTGTGTATTTCCTCAAAACACTCCTATTTTTTATCGTCAAGTTTTTTTTATAATTTGGTTTCCAAAAACATTTCTACAAAAATTCGGTTGAAACAAAAAATTTGTTCAAAAAAATTTATTATGTTTGTTTGATGAAAACCTCCATCTGTTATTTTAGCAGTTCTTCTTAAAACAATTAATATTTTGTCTGAAAAAGTTTTTTACTACATACACGGTATTGTTGCAATCCCCAAATATCATGGTCCGCAGCTACTAACATAATCAGGGTTCAAGTTGACCTAACATTATTTTTTAAATAAGTAATCTAAAAGTCATTTAACCTTAAAATGCGTTTTTTGTAATTAATTAGCTGTTTTACAATAATTTTTAATGCTCAAAATAGTTTTAATTATCAATTTAAAAAAATTTAAAAATTATATTATGGCATTAAACAAAAAACTAAAATAAAATAAAAAAATGAAATAGACCAATTATTTCACACTGAAATAAAATAGTTCAACTAAAAAGCCTAACAACTAAAAAGTATCAATAAAAATTCATGTAAAAGTTTTAATAAATTCCTAGATCTTATAAAAAAACCTAATGCACACCACAAAAACCGTTGACGTGAATTGGTAAGCGCGGACGCCCATACAATTGCAAACGTACTTTCAGTACCTAACAACGAGAGTGAACAGTTGTAATAGCGAACACGGATTTAATACTGTTATGAAAGCGGATTTAATTTTAATCGACAAAAAACACTAAGATTATATAATTAAAGTTGTATTAAGTAATTAATAAATTCGAAAACTAGCAAGGTTACAGTAATTAAATTTCCAGACTTTAAATTTTTAAATAAATATTAGAAATTAAAAGTTTTTTTAAATTTATACAATGCTCATTTTATTCTAATTTTTGGTCTAAAAATTTGTTAGAACTAAAATTTATATTTTAAAATTAATAAAAAAATAATTTTATAAAAATTATTTTGAATTTAATTGACTTGATTTTATGGTTCAAGAATACATGCAGAATTAAAAAATTGTGTTTTGTCAGCGCTAATAGCCTGAATCAAGCAAAAGTTTTGTTATAGATTATATAAATTCTTATAAAACTCTCAAACTAAAGATAAATTCTATCAGGGTGAAAATAGATAAGTGGTAATGTAACCACTCGTTTTTTAAGAAAAAATCACGTGCAGGAAAACACATGACAAAACAAAATAATAATTAGTTACATAACCGCTAAAAACTTTTTTTTAATTTTTCTCGCTCGCGGGTTTATTGTTTATTTTTTCCTGGCGGAAAGCGGTTACGCCCTAAATTTCAGCCTGGAAGACTTTAGCTTTAAGTTGTTAAATTTGGTGAATTTCTGTTTTTCTCTAATAGACACACAAGTACACTATAATGTATTTGTTAAATATTTTTTGTATTAATACTAATTTGTAATCAAATCAAAATTTTAAAATATGTTCACTAACTCTAATGTTATACTATTAATCACTCTAACCGTTCTTGTGTCAATTTTATTTATAATGTTTAAAATTTATTGTCTTTTTTATGAATAAAGCGTGGTTATTTTTTTTTTTGATGGCGGCGGATTTAATTCGTTTTTTTTTTAATTCCAACAGCTAGATAAATTATTGGCAGTTTTTTTCTGTTGAGAAAATTGCTATTATTTTATGCGCCTGCTTTATTTTCCGAGCGAAGTGTGACGTCATTTTGGTTTCCCACGCCTTTTCAGGAAATATTAATTGATTTTTTCCACACGTGTAAAATGACGGTTTTTTTCCACCCACTCACTATGAGATTAGCTCCAAACAGACAAGAAAATCTCTTTTATAAAAAAAAGCAATTACTTCTCCAAAAAACCCGTATCTACCAGCCATTTAAGATAATGCCAATATTATGACGTATGGTTTTTACTATAAATTTTTCAATCGTTGCTATATTTATAGCTTGATGGACAACCGTATAGCTATTATATATTTTACTTTATTTAAACATGCGTGGGAATTATACATTGATCTATTTTGCAACAAAGCGAATTCAAAGCAAAATATTATAATTTCGGTAATTAATTTGGTTTTATAAAAACTTTAAGTTTTGCCATTTTATTACAAGAAAATTTTAGTTTACAGCATTTTTTTTTAATAAAAGATGATTTACCTACAATTTTTTTATTATTAAGTTTTAAAAACTTTAGACTGCACTTGACACAGAAATCATGCGTGAGAAACAAATTTAAAATTTAAAATATTATATATCAATAACGGCGCGGTGGGTCTTCCCTACCAACTAAGTGGGACTAGGAAAAACCACAAAATTATAGTGTTCGAGAACCCCCTCCCTCCCTTTTAAGAATTAGTACACAATTGGTTTCAGCTTCAAAAACCATCAAACCGTCACGCGTTAAACCGAAATGCAGTATTCAAAAAGAATAAACTTAATTGAGCTAAAATTTCAAATAAATATTTTGGTAAATTAATTTTTTTAAAATTTGTTTATATTGATTCAATGTTGAATAACTTTTTTATAAAATAATAAGTCAATATAAAACTTAAGGCTGCTTCATACTTATGTAAAAACGTCCTTTGTACAAAGTCCAAAGGACAAACACAGCGTAGAAACGTATGTAAAAACGTCCAAAGGACGTTTTTACATAAGTATGAACAAGCCTCTAATGAAAAATATTTCGAGTTTAAAAAATAACATCTTTTTTATTAAAAATTTTTTTTTTGTTATTCAATTTTAAACAAAATGTTAAAACAATAAATCAAAATTACCGCAAAAACTTTAAAAAATAATATTATTATATATATTTTATTTTTCTTTATATAATATATATATATATATATATATATTATGTAAAGAGAAATAAAACGATTTCAAATGAAACTATAGGACGCTTTTCCAACTAATTTGAACTAAAATGAGAAAATATAGAGCCTACCTATAAAATGTTTCTTTGAAGTCAGAAAATTTCCAAATAAATGATTAAAACATTGCTAAACACCCAATACAAATAAATATTTGAAACTGGGTTGAGACGGTGAAAGACTACGGAAAGATTGCTACTAAAGATATTCAGTCCTCGAGATAGGGAGTCTGATGTTATTACACGTCGGAATAAAATAATAAAACTAAAGCAATATACACCGGGGATACGCACACATATAGAGCGGATGAAGCAGATATAAAGCGAGATATAAGCTGCGAATCTGAAAAAAAAAAACAGGAAAGACAGGGGAACGGAAGAAGAAGAAGGGGCTAAGTTCGTTTTAAAATCTTACCGTTAACCGCCATCGGAGAAGGATGCAAGGCGTAGGCAGAACTGCATTGAGCCTGCACGAACTCCCCAGAATTAAAGCTGTCGAAACTCAAGTCGGTTGGAGCGCAAAAACTGCTCTCAGTCCTGCAAGGCGTCTGACTGGAGGAGCGGAGGAATTCCTCGCGGCAAGTGCTAAGGGGCCAGGACTCGTACGTGGCGTACGCTGTCATCACAGGGTTCGCTTCCTGGGACGCGGAAGAGGTAACAGCAGGGGGCGTGGGTAAAAGGGTGGACGCTGGTAAATGCTCGTCGCCGATTGGTTCCGTGTCGAATTCAGCAGGCGATGATTGGCCTGCTGGAAACCGATCCGACATTCGCCGACATAAATTAAGTCAACAAAACGCTTGAGTTGATAAATGACCGCTTCAAAATTTAGGTCTATTTGGCAGAAATTAATCGCTTGAATATCCACAGCAATAAAACACTCGGACGTCAGTAATTTTGTTCTTTTCTTTTTAAAATGTCCACTAAATTTTTTGGCAAAACTCAGTTTACCAAACAAAAGAAACAGTTTTATCAAAAATATATATTTTTTTGTTGACATAAGCAAAAACGACAGACCATATTTCGAAACTGTTACTTTTATCAAATTAAAAAATTGTAAACAAGAAACATTTAAATGGAATCAATCGCCTCCATTTTCTTATACTTTGTGGTCACGCACTAACACAACATTCAATTGATTAAGTAAAGCTTTTCGATTGAAGCCTCCTCCACAGATGCGCTACGGCGGGAGTAATTTTTGACACGTGATAAGGCGTAGAGTAACCACGCGAAATCCTACTCAATGACAAGCCCTGATTAAAAATTAATACAATTATGTAGGCGAAATTAAACAAAACGACTTGAAGTTTCTACTGAGAATGAAAACGATATGTTGTTTTTATCTAGTTTGAGTGTTTTTGTCTCCGAAAAAACCCGATGAGTTCAGTTTCCGAACAGAGACGCTCGTTCGGTGAGTTTCGTATAATGGAACCGTATTCGGTATTCTCCGAGTTTCCAAGTATGTGGCGTAGAAGTGAGTAAGGTCGTGGGAACGGCGGAGGACGCGACCGACTGGTCCGCAACTTTTCTTATCACTACTACGACTGAAGGGGCGGAGGGCGGGAGGAGTCCTGCCCTCCCGCACCCGCGTCACACTTCTCTGGGAAAAGAGAAATTTTGACGTCATCCCACTCCGGCTATCGGTTTCCGCTCACCAACTACGTCACAACCCTTCAGTGCCGCTGGATCGATAAGCTCTCCTCGGCTGTCTGCCGCATCTCCTCTCCCTCTCCTCAGCCCCTATATAGCTTTTTTTTACGCCCGCCCCATTACGCACAACGCACTCCGGCATAGCAGTGTGTATTATTCCCTATTTGTGTCTATGTGCTTTTTTTGTTTCCTCCTTCTAATGCTGTTGTTATTTCAGGACTCTTTCACACACTCCGGTTATACCCGGCGGCTTTCTCCAGACGCGTTGGGTTGAAACCCACTCCGAGCCAATAAGCAATGATATTAGGATAGCCTATGTAGCTTTCAGCAAACTTACAAACCACTCTGCCGAGTTTTTTATACAGATAACCATTTACAACAGCTATATAATGAGTGTGCAAAAAAAATGGTTTTAATATTCTAAAAACATTTTTAAAAAGACATGACGAATGTTAATAACCTGAAACCAACCATCAAACTTTCACAAACATTTATTTACTAAAAAAGGAAGCATTAATATTATTGCATGTATCTTCATAAATCCCACAGAGACAGTTGCTTCTTCGAAATCACAGCGTTAGCGGCTAATACACCCCATTACGTGCGTGATATGTACTCCTTGACTTCAGATAATTTCATATTCAATAACACGAAGGCATCTTGTCAGAATTAAAGTTATTCTAGCGAAAGCCAAGTCAAGATTAGGAATTAAAGTATAAAGAAAGAAACAAAAATCTGCTAATAACTAAATACACGCACAGCGTAAGGGAAATCTATGATTTCGTCGTTCATATCTATTACATAAACATAATATGTAATCCAAAATACGTGACACTTATGTATATACCGTGATTTAACTTCAAGAGCAAAAGTATAAAAAATATCATTAAAAAAACATTCGCCTCGTAGGCGTAAAAACTCATTTTTAACCAAAACTGTGCTCAAACCCGAAGCTTTAACAAAGTTTTCTCGCTGGTCAAGCAGAAGGCATAGTTACATATCAGTTGGAATTAATAAATTGTTATTTTTTTATTTTAATTAAAACTTTGTCAGTAAAATCTTATCATTTATCCTTTATTCAAAAATCATAAGGGAAGCTAATCAAATCATAAGCTGCATATAAAATAAACAAAAAATATAGCGCTGTTTAAACTGATCATGCATATAATATATAAAAATGTGACTGGAATCATAAAATGTTCTGAGCTTGAATGTTTTTCTTTGCTTATTTCAGATTGGACATTGGCCCAATCATATGGACGCTACATATTTTTTTGTCTACCCAAAATATTGTATTGAATTGCTCAAGTCAAGTGTAGAACAAACTTAAATAACTATGGATAAAATAAACAATTAGACAACAAAACAAACAAGGCATTTAGAAATTTAGTGCGAAACTCAAACAGAATAATGATATGATATAAAACATCTATTTCTCACGCTGACATGAACAAATTTTTAACAAAAAGTTTTTGCTAAACTATAAAACAAAACAATGCATAATAATTCCTATGGTAAAAATATATACAAATATATACAGATATTATTTATACCAACAATATATAATAATTTATTAGAAACTTTCTTTTGTATCAATAACTGAGATATAATTCGCCCTTTTTATAGTTCTTCTTCATATCATTTTTTTTTCTGTGTCCATGGAGTAATAGGTCTTTCGAGCCATTAACAGGAGACTTGGAACCGTCGAAAAAAGCTGGGAACTTGGAGCAGCGAAAATATGAAATTGAACCGAATGTAAAAAAGTTTTTGAGGTTAAGTTTACGTTTAGGCTTAGGCTTAGGAGTAGGTTTTAGCGATTTTAAATGTTTGGTTTCAATTTCACGATTCCGGCTTCCAGATTCCTATTTCTTGCTCTTCAAGTCATCCAGCTCTAAGTTGCCTAGGCTCCTAAACGTACATGGGATGAAATTCGTATGTTTGAAATACTGGTTATAGATCTTAAGATTTAGCCTCCAGATTTTTGTTTAAACATATGTCCGTGGTGAATTTCTTCTTTGTTATTATTTTAAACATGTTTAAGGCTATATAAACAAATAGAAAATGTTTTACAGAACCCTGATTTCGAAAGGAAGCGCCAATTAATAAAACTAGTTTTTTATGCGTAAACATTAGTGATGTTCCACCGGAGCTGCGAAAGCTCTCGGAGAGCTCTCCACTAGAGCTCTCGGAACGTAACTCCGTTTTTGGAGCTCCGGAGCTCCACCTTATTTTAGTACTAATTATAAGAATAGGTAAAAAGTATGCAAAAGATTATTTTGTCAAAACCGGAAAAATAACTCTAAAAATGCATATAGAGTATCTTTAAATGTATTTTAAGCTTAAATAAACATAAAATCTCTCATTTAAGGGGCGGAGCTCCGAAACTTCCTCCTCGTTTCAATTGGCCGGAGCTCCGGAGCATGATATTGGAGGGTAGGAACATCAGAATATTTTTTCATGACCCCAAGAACGTATGTTTATGATGATAATTTACAATGTTTATAATAATAATACCTAAAATGTGTTTATAAAAATATTTAGAATAAAATATTAATCCAAATTTATTTTTTAAAATTTGGAAACAAAAATATGAGTACTGTTATTTTTATTAATGTTCATAGCTAAAAAACTCATTGTTAAAATGATTTTAATTTTGTTTATTATAATAATATATTTTGTTATTACTAGAAGAATTCTCGCATGCATAGGTTTAAGTGCAAAAAAATAATTTAATAAATTTATTTTTTAAATGTTTTTTTTTATTTTTGTGCATTTTTACGCATTTTTATTTTAAAGTCTTTTTAATCAACTAGAAATCATGCTTATCAAAGATTATTTTTACATAGATGTAATTTGCGTAAATATATCAAATATACGTATGTATTTAAAACGAATATGCGTAAACATCTAAATTTTCTAAAATTTAATTTACGTAAACTATAGATTATATCCTTATTACATAAAAAACTAAATTATTTACACCAAAAAACAACAAAAACACAAAGCAATTTAACTCCCACCATTTAAACGTTTAAATTCCATTTTTCAAGGCACATAAAAAGCCTACATGATTTGGTAATAACTTTTATCAAAATGTGAATAAAAAAGTCAATACCCAGCAATTGAGGTTAATACTGCATTTCTTTTATATTTCATATAAAAAATACAAAGAGCCAAGCAATTGCTAATGGATATAACTAAATTCATGTTCGTAATTTAAACAATTCACATTCTAATTGTTGACGAACAACAAGCAAAAAATGTTAATAAAATCGCCAAACATTCATTATGGTGTAATTAATCGATTAAAAAAACTAATTTATTTGGGACTAATGGTATAAATGGTTCTCAATAGACTAAAGATAAATTCTATTAGGGTGGAAATAGATGAGTGGTAAAGTAACCACTTGTTTTTTTAAAAAATATCATTTTGCAGAGAAACACATGACGCAACTAAAGGCTGGTTCGTACTTATGTAAAAACGTCCTTTGGAAAAAGTCCAAAGAACAAACACAGCGTATAAACGTATGTAAAAACGTCCTTTGGACTTTATCCAAAGGACGTTTTTACATAAGTATGAACCAGCCTTTAATAATAATTGGTTACATAACCGCTGAAAACATTTTTTTTAATTTTTTTCGCTCACGGGTTTGTTGTTTATTTTCTTCCTGACGGAGAGCGTTTACTCCCTTAATTTCAGCCTGGAAGACTTTAGCTTTAGTTTTGAATAAGCGTCTTTTACTGTAGGAGAGAGGTTACAAAAAGAAAAAAATAAAATTTGAAAATAATCTTAGTTTTCTTAGTTTCTTAAGTTTATACTTATTTTTCATAAAAATTGCTACACGATGATATGTTTCACTACGTTGAAGTGCTTTAATATATCAGTTTGTGCTATACTAATTTTGGTTTTTCAATTAAACGTCGCAATAGTTAGAAATCATCACTAAAATAGTATTTTCGTGAACAATGATTTCGAATTAGTAAAAATAAAGGTAAAATTTGTGCTTTGAAACTAATTTTAAACTACATAGGTTTTTTTAATGTTTTGATTGTAAAACTATTTAAAAGTTAAAAGTTAATTTTAAAAAGTCCATTCCAAACTTTAAAATTAAGCATTTTCTGTAATTAAAACATGAAAAAACTGGAAACCAAGCGCGCCAGCAGCGCCGTACTTACGAAGCGGCAAAAAACTAAGAATCCCTAAAAACTGTTTTTGCTTTTACTGTTATATTAAAAAGTATTTAAGAAATTTTGAAGAGAAGGGATCGAGATTTTGAACCAATAAATATTAGAAATATTTAAAACCGTAAAAATTACTAGTCGCTCGCTGTTTCTCAATTTTCCCCCTACATAATGATTGGCGCTAGTAGTTATTGTACACCTCTTCCTACACTAAAAAACCCTTATTCAGAACTAGTCTATAATATTCCCTTTACAACATCTTATTTCTGTAATAAAATTTTTCTTGTAAAATATTTTTGAAATTTCTTTATATTTTTATTACTTCGTAAACCATAGGCAAAAAAATCTAGCTTACTTCAATAATTGCAGTATCGAATCGACTTTTTAACAATAAATTATTAAAAATTTTTCACAAAAGTGGTTTATTAATAAAGACCAAAACCCTTCTTTTAACAATTCTTTATTAAATTACTTAATTTGTAACTAAAAGCAAAATTTTTAAGGGCTAAAGTTAGTTAATTTAAGCCAAAATTCTGCGTTCTTATTTGTTTTTTAAACGTCATAAGTCATAACAGCACAATTTTAATCGGTTCTTTCATGTCTTCATACTAATTTACGAGGTCAGCCAAAC
>JASAMX010012402.1:0-17526 GCA_030248175.1 Microlaimidae sp. YZB2_3
TTTAAAGTCATATCAGATAGCTATGTTCATTGATAATTAGTTACAATTGTGATTCATATTGGCGGCAATTAAGTCGCAGATTTGATGTTGTTGATGAAAAAAAATGCCTATTTTTGCAATGTAGGTACAGACCTGTGCACGGTCTGGAAATGCCCCCCTTCCCGCTTTATTGGAGAATTTGCCCCCCCCCCGCCTAAAAATGAAAAAGAACCCAACATTATGACGCCATTTTTGACCTATGATGACGCCATCATCGTAAATTTTTTGGCAGTTTTTAGCCATTTTAATGTATTTTAAGCCATTTTAGACCTATTTTTACCTTTTTTGCTTTTTTTGTCCCTTTTCCCTTCTTTTTTTCTTCTTTTTTTTTCTCTTTTTTTTCTTTCTTCCCTGTTTGCCCCCCCGTTTTATTGTCCCCTTTCCGTTTCAGAAAAGTTGCCCCCCGTGCCCCCCCCCGTTTTGGAACAGCCTCCCCCAATAAAACCCCGGGGGCATAGCACATGTCTGTAGGAACAATTTATGTTGTTAATAAAAAAAATTTTTAAGCAACAAAATAAACTAGAATTTATATTTTTACATTGCTAAAAGTCTGAAGAATCTAAAAATATCTAAAAAATTTAAAAAAATTGTTTGTCACATGTACCACCAAAAACATGGACAATAATCTTGACAAAGGAGCACCAGGAGCTTCGAAACGTCAATCAAGTAAAGCTATTTTACCATCAGAGCTTTGTTTTATTAAGGAAATAACCCTAAAATCTGAATTTAATAAAAATAAAATTATTCACACTGCACGGGAAGAAAAGGGCCAAAACTCACCCTAAAAATGGTAAAGCAAATTAGCGACTATGCTAAGTCTAAGCAAAACCTAAGCTAATCCTAAGCAAAATCTACGCTAAGCTTAAGCTAAGCCTTAGCAAAACTTAAGTCTGAGCAAAACTCAAGTCTAAAGCCTAAACCTAAGTCTAAGCAAAAGCTAAGGCCTAAGCAAAACCTCTAAGCCTAAGCAAAATTTAAGCTAAGCCCAAATCTAGGACAAACCTAAGCTTAAGCAAAATCTAAGCCTAAGCAAAATCCAAGCTTAGCCTAAGCAAAACCTAAGCCTAAGAAAATCTAAGCTAAGCCTAAGCAAAACCTAGGCTAAGCAAAAATCAAATCCAACTCCTCCCCTGTCATTTTTGGGTAGGTTTTGCCCTTCGGCGCACGGGAAAGTCAGTTTTACACCAGGGGCGTACCGGGGTTTCATTTTTGGGGTAGAGGACCTCAGGGCAAAAAAATTTCAAACCCCTCAATAAAAAAGTAACTAATAGGAGCGTTTTAAAAATAATTTAATTTATCATCAGTTTAGTTGTTTATTACCTACTTTATATGAATTCATTTAATAAGAGTAAATTATTGTTCTGTTATTAAATTTTATAAATTTCTTTCCTGGAGTATTAAATGATAGTGGTTCATCAAACGTTTCCGAAACCGTGTTTTTATCACTGAATGTTTCAGTGGCAAGAAGGGCATTAGCTTTTCTATCAAACCATAAGTCAGCCTCATCAGTGTCACTGTTATTTTGATTTGAGAAATCATAAAATTTTGGAGCATCCGCTTCATACAAAGGATCAAATGGAACCGAATCTTGAGCATTCATGGTGGTAACGTAACTAAAAACAATAAATATTAAAATAAGAAATATCAAAATATACCACTCTTCCACTATAAATTAAAAAATGTAATGTTTGCTAAAATTAAAATCAATAGTTTTCAATCAATAGTTTTTAATAGTTTTCTTTCTATTCTAATCAAAGGGTTTTAAAATTGTTATTTACAAAAAAAAGCATATAATATCTAATGGCGCAGGAAATCTTGTATTACAGATTGATATGAAAACTAAAATATTTAGCAAAAAATTATACAAAAAAACTTTCGAAATGAAGAAAAAACTTTGTGACAAAGAACACGCCATATAATAAAACAAAAAAAGTTTATTTACAAGAAAATAACAGGGGGAAGAAAATTCAATAAGAGTGGGGAGGAGCAAAATTTATGGCTCTATGAGGAAACTAACTGCCGCTCGCATATACAAGACATCACGCTGTGACGAAATCGCGCGGCGAAAAATTGCAGAGCGGAAATATTATTAATTAAGCGACACCAGCAAAATTTCGCAAAATATTTTAGTGCTTGTTTAAAAACAATAGGCAAGGCATAAAGGAGTTTTTTTATCAACGAGGCTAAAAATCGCTAAATTAAAACATTACAAAAAAATAATAATTTTATCAATTTATTTTTGATTACATTTTGAATTTTTTTATTTTTTGGTTTTTAAGCTTCGCGGAATTTAGTGTGAACATGAATGGACCACGGTCTACTTTATTGCATGGATTGTGAAATAGTTTTTCGGTGTCCGGAAATTTCGTCTTCTACATCTCGTCTTTCAATATTTCGTCTTCGGAAAACTCGACTTTTAAACATCTTGTCTTCAAAAAACTCGTCTTTTAGATGCAATTTTGTAAACGTACTTTAAAAAATGCGAGATCCACCCCCAGTGATAAAATTTTCTTTAATTTTTGGGTTTTGCTTAGGCTTAGGAAAAAAATAAGGTTTTTACTCTTCAGTTCAAAAGGCATCATTAAATACAAATTTATCATGATAAAGTTTTGATTGATAGGTTTTGCTTAGGCTTAGGTTCTCAATTTTTTGAATAAATCATTTAATAAAACTTTATCATGATAAAAATTTTGCTTGATTTTTGGCTTTTGCTTAGGCTTAGGTAAAAAAAGGTTTTCAATACATTGTTTTAGTTAAAAAATAGAAGAAACTTGTTTTTTGAAAAGTGCGTTTACAAAATCGCATCCAAAAGACGAGTTTTCCGAAGACGAGTTGTAGAAGACGAGATGTTGAAACGTATTGTGAAAGACGAAATTTCCGGGAACCAGTTTTTCACATTTGCGAGTCAAAAATCTTCCACCCCAGGTCGACCCCCGTAGGGGGGATTCGAACCCCTTAGGACCCCTTATGTTATTTACCCGGGGTAAACACCCCCTAGCTTCGGTTACCGTGTTCTTCTATATATAAAACTCCACACTAATTCTAGTATAGTAGTATGGTTTAGTATAATTCTAGTATAGTAGGCATCCCTGCTTTGGTACTTGTGCTGCTGTGTAAAAGTTTGAAATCTAGCCGTGACTGAAAAGACAAAGTTAAGTCGAATGAAATTTAGAATTTCGGTTTTCCATAAATTTTTATAAATGGTCGGTCAGGTTAAATGTAAAAAGTTCCGAGGTTTTTAGTACCTGTTGCTGCGATATTTTTGCACAAAATCTATTACAGATACACGGTTTCGACTCCTTCTGTCAAAGAAATAACTAATTATTTATTTTGCATTTTTAATAAAACATTAACGAAATTTTTTTTAACTTGTGTTTTTATAATAAATTCTTTCGATTTAAATATTTTTCAAGTTATTTAATCTATTGTCATTAATTTTTATTTAAATGCAAAAATTTCAATTTTGTAAAAATTTACTAAAAACTGCAACTAAAGTTATTTTTCATTATTTTTCACTAAAGTTTCCATGTTTTATATTCGGGGTCGTTTGCAACATGAAGATGAAACCCTCCTTTAAAGCCAAAAGAATTAATATTTCAAGCGGTGTAACCAAAACTTTGCAAAAAAAAGTTTGAAAAAAGTTTGTTTGCAAATAACTGATACTACTCCTGTACCCAATTTTTACTGCATTTTTTATTAATTAAGAATTACCTGTACATTATACATTAAAAACGTTGTTTTGAATCAATATTTTAATATACATACTAGCTTGATAAATCTTATAAAATGTTTTTTTGTGTGAATTGTTCTTAGGCTTTTAGCACACTGCGGCACAGTAATCAACAAAAATTTGTAACACAAAAACTAAAGCAGCGATTTTAAACATAATATCACTGCGCAAAAAACCGAGTAATGACTCCAAAAACGTTTGCTGCGCAAAAAAAAAACAGTATAATGAGTGGACAGAATAAACATATAAACATAATGTATTAAAAAAAAGTTATAAAAGTTGCTTGGTAAAATTGTTTTCTAATCCTTGATAATAAAAAAATCATTAGCGGCTGCGAAAATAAAAACCCCTAAACAACGGCTCCGTACGCGCTAAATTGGTTCAAAAGCGGAGCTCCAGAGTTCGGTGCGTGCTCAAATATGGTGCGTGTCTTAAAAAATTCTAATTAATAAAAACAAGAATAGATAACAAAATTGATTAAAATTTAGCCATAAAATTTCTACGTACTATGCGATTTTTTTCAGTCGCAAATGTAAAATTTTTGGATCCAAAAAATTTGTCCGGAAATTTTTTCTTGTTACAAAAACAATTTTTTTGATTACGAGTATCCAAAATAATCTTAGCTTGTTGTACTAGATGGATTTTAATGAAAGTTTAAAACACAAAAAAACGAGTTCCAAGACACGGAGGTCCCGGGAAACGACAGTACTTCCTGGCAATAAGGCGTTTAGTCTTTCTTAATAATCTCAGATTCCGTTTTTAAAGTTATTGCTTAAACAACCCAGAAAAGAATAAATGAAAAAATCTATTTATTGTTGTACCACTATTAAAAAACCTTTCAAACATATAAAAAAAACTAAACTGTGGTTGAATTATATCTGGCTGACGCTGAAACTTAGAATGAAGACATGAGGGGACCAATTAAAATTGTGTGGTTAAATTAAAATTGACGTTTAAAAAAAAATAAGAACGCATAATTTTTTTTGATTCGATTTTTTCGCAAAATATACAAAATTAATCAACTTTAGCCCTTAAAAAATTTGCATTTAGGTTACAAATTAAGTAATTTGATAAATAATTATTAAAATAAATCTTTGTTATTAATCCGTTTTAGTGAAGAATGTTTTTGTTGTTAAATAGTCGATTCAATACTGCAAATATCGCGGCGTCAGCTAGATTTTATTTGAATATAAGCAATATTAAACAGGCAAAAAACATACTAATAGAGTGTTTATAGTTATAAATTTATTAAAATTAAATTTTTGTTTAAAATAGTTTAGTGTTAATTAACTGCAATTTGTGATTGTGTTTAAAATGTTAACTAAATGTAAAAACATAAATGTGCACTGATTAACTTTCCAGAAAAACCTGGCGATATTTAAATGACACAACCACTTGTAATATTATCTCCAAATATTTATAAATGTGTCACTGGAAGGTCCCTAGAGCTAAGTAATCAAAAATGTAAGATGTGCCAAATATAAAAATAAAATGCAAATACACCTCAGTCGTTTATTGTACACTTATAAATATTTGTGTGTCTTAGTTTTTGAGATGACAATAATTACAAAAATCTAAAATAGCTAAATTTCTGTTTCGGCAAGCAATTAATTATTCAACTTATCCGTTTATTTTTTACAATTGTTTAGTTTCGACCAGTTTCAGCCGAAAATTCAATGTTTGGTTAATATCAATCATTTTAGACTTGTATTCTCCATTTATTTTTATTTAATTTTAAGCTATGATTTGGTTTTATGTAATAATATAATGTTTATTTTAAACATTGATTTGGTTTTATGTAATAATAATAATGTTTAAGAAATTATAATTAAGAAATTAAAAATGCGGCATCATTCATTAATTATCCCACGAAAATAAATTGCAATATATTTTTCTTCTTGATTAAAGTAACAAAAGAGTCTGTTTCCTTATATTAAGGTAAGAAACAAGGAGGCGTGTGTTTTGCGTGTGGGGCACATAATCTAGATTTCCGTCAATTAGAAGGGTATCCTGCAGGGGTGAAATGGTAACACGAACTTAGATCCAAACGAACTTAGATCCAGAACAAAAACACGAACTTAGATCCAAAGACCCGAACTTAGATCCAAATTTTCGTTTAAGTTTTTCTTTTACGTTATCAACTTTAAAAAATGATTTTAAATGTGTTTTAAACGTTTTAAATATTGAGTTTTGCTTCTTACGTGTAAAATATGTGTTTGTTTATTGCAAACAAAACATTTACTCAAAAAGATTCGTGTGTGAAGACTTATATCATGTGTATTATGAGTAAATTAAAAATTTAAATCGACAAAAATTCTTGTTAAAACACAAATATATGTGTTATTAGTCAATTAATCAATTGATTTAAGCTAAATATCATAATAATTACATTATTATTTTAAATGACTTTATTTTAAATGTGTTTTAGTAATTTTAAATGTACACTTTTGCCTATTCATTGTAAACATAACAGTGATCGATTTAATATTCGATAAAATCCTTGATAATCTTCGTTTGCAAAGTTATGCGGCATTACAAAAGGATTAATTTTGTGAGTGGGCAGCGGACGGCGGTGATATATATATACATTAACACTTATTCATACTGGTGAAAAGTCGTATTCAATGATTGTGTGTGAGTTATTTATACTGGTGAAAAACCGTAATCAATGATTGTGCCTTCTTCATACTAGTGAAAAACCGTTTTCGTAATAATCCGGTGGTTGCTTAAATTGATTTTCAGGAAATTTAAATTTCTAATTTTTGCAAACAAATTGTAATATTAGTTCAATTTGGGATTTTATACATAACTGAAAAGTTATTTTTAAAAGAATTTCTCAAAAACATAAGTAAAAATTTACTTTAAAAATTTTTAATGTAAACCTTTAAATTAAGTTTCAACTTGATTATTTGCGTCACTTTTAATTGTATTACAATTATATTTACCGCACGAATCAGTCAGTCAGGCGTTTCTTTGTCTTGTAAAAATTTATATGGGAGTAGTTATGGGAATCGCTATAAGAAGTGGTATCTGCAATGTATGCAATGTCTTACCTGTGATTTAAGATGAGATTTGTAGTTTTAAATTTGTTGCTTAAAATTTAAAATTGTTTGAGAAATATAGTATACTTTGTCTATTATACATAGCTGTACATAAAAATATATTATGACATTTGGCTTTAAAACACATCATTAATTCTCTCGCAACACACATTAAAAAGTTTTTCAGTTTGTTTGCAACAAACAAGCCCATATTTTACACGTAAGAAGCAAAACTCAATGTTTAAAACGTTTAAAATACATTTAAAATCATTTTTTAAAAGTTGATAACGTAAAAAAAACGTAAACGAAAATTTGGATCTAAGTTCGTGTCTTTGGATCTAAGTTCGTGTTTTTGTTCTGGATCTAAGTTCGTTTGGATCTAAAGACGCCAAATCGGTGAAATTCCTCCGCCCTAGTACCTTTACCAGTCTGGCAGACAGACGGGTAATCGCGCGACGCCTTAAAAGCGGGAGTGTAATTCCGTCACTCCTTTGCGTAAGACATTGATCCCAGCGCACCTGCTTCTTCCAAATCAGTCTTCAAATTAGATAAGTTTGGTATTAAAGAAGCAGTCTGGTTCGGGCGATATAGGAATTCGTTTTGTGACAGTGCTATTTTATTTGTTTTATTTTTCTTAAGTCTAAACTAACCCTAAAAATCAACCTAAGGTTTATCATGATAATTTTTTGATTAAATTGTGAGTTTTTGTTAATATAAAATATTTACAATTGTATAACGTTGCTTATAAACAAGGGAATCTTTAGGTTCAAAAGGTTCAGCTAGACGAGGAATTCGCCAAATGATCTAGGCTAAAACCGACTTGAAGATCTGGCTGGACTGAAGTTAAAATCCTTCAGGCTGAAATTAAGGGCGTAACCGCTCGCCGTCAGGAAAAAAAAGAATAAACGCGCGAGAAGAAAAATAAAAAAAAATTGTCAGCAAAGATGATGTAACCAATTATTAAGTTGCATCAGGTGTTTTTCTACACGTGATATTTTCTCGAAGAACGAGATGTTACTTTACCACCTGCTGTGTTCACCCTGATAGAATTCCTCTTTAGTAAAAAAACAAAATCAGTTTTTTGCAGTTATTTGAATTGGAATTGAAAATGTTTTACTTTTGTTAAAAAAAACAAAACAAAATAGAGTCATTATCGAATAGTAAAATATATCAAACACGTAAGACAAATACATGACAAAAATACGGCAGGTAAAGGTAATACTCTTACATACTGCCCTAACAATTACAAAAATACACATTACAAAAATACACATTACAAAAATATTTTCTACAAATTATAGTAAAACAGTCATTTAAAACAAACTAAAAATGTAAAAAAGGGTGTATACATTTATAATCAACCCTTTACGTTTGCGGTTTGATCCTCCCGCGAAAAAAAAAACAACAAAAGTTGCAAAAAGTATAGGTAAATATGCGCAATGTTAAAAAAAACAATTGGGCGCAAATCAAAATTTTAAACTTTTTACTCAAAAAAAAATTTAATATACAATGCAATGCTTTTTAAGATCTAATGTATTTAAATGTTTTTAAAAACTGCGTAAGAATTTGAAAACACGATATAATTTGGTAAACCATTCCAAATATTAATAATTCTTTCAGAAAAAATATTTACGACAATCTGATTTTGGAATTTTTTTTTAATGTGAATTTATTTTGTTTACGAAACATACAACTACAATTTTCGAAATAAAAAAAAACTTCAATGTAATTGTAATTTGTATAAAACAAGTAAAAATAATTTTTTATTACCTTTTTAGACATTATTTTGGATTGAAAATGTATTTTAATTACGTTTAGAAATTATGAATGCAGGAAGTACGTAGGCCCCTTTAAATCAATTAAACCATATAGAATTTCATAAACCATAAAAAGATTAAATTTAATTCGCCTTAATTCAAGTGAATCTAGATGAAAGTATGATAAGCGACTATTGTAGTTATTGTATGGAATATTGAATTTAAAGCTTATCATGCGTGTGAAAAATTTTTGTACTTTCTCTATAATTTTGATATCCTTTATAAGGTAAGAATTTCAAACTGGAGAATTTGACTAGAGTCAAATCGGAGGAACGTATGTTGTATACGCTCGTAAAAGCAGGAAACGATTTGTTAATTTAAAACATTGCAGTATTAAACTCGCACGTGAATACGCTTTTGACGCAATAATTTGAGAACAATACACAGAAAACTTTAAAGAAGACGAAAAACTAATCCCTAGGTCACAAATTTCATTAACGTTTTTAATGGCTATATTAAAAAAAATAGTTCTGCTGTTTTATAGATTTTTTTCCGATACTTAAAAAATTACATTTTTTAAAAGAAACAGTTAACTGTGCCAATCAGACGCCCATTTTGAAAAATTTTGAAGTGTACTCAAAAAATCAATATTGTTGTAAACTTTTCGCGCAATAATAGATTAATTAATAATTAATAATAGATTTTACCGTCATCCGCGAAAAGCTTTATTCCGCAACAACCTTCAACACAGTTTACCATGTCATTTATATATATTAAGAAAAGCGTAGGACCAAAAACAGAACCGTGTGGAACTCCAGAAATTACTGGCGCAGTTAATTTTAAAACATTTCAAAGCAATGATATGTCCAAAAAAAAAAAAAAAGAAAAGGAAGAAGAACGCAGCGCGCGAAACACCCACCCCAGAGCACCACAAAAAAAGAAAACCGAAAACCACAGCACAGCACTCCCCAAAGACCACCCCCAGCAAACAGCCACAACATACCAAGAGACACCAGAACACAAGACACTAAAAAAACCAAAGACCCACAAAAACAGCGACAAAAAACAAACAAGCCAACACAACCACTCAACCCTCCCCACATCACTCTCAACTCCCCCTAAACAAGAAAAACAAAAAACAAAAAAAACATACCTAGAAAAAAAAACAAAACCAACCCAACACACAAACTAACTATAAATATACTAAAAACTCACAAACAACCAAAAAAACAAAAAAAAAAAAACATCAAAAAAAAGCAAAAGACCTAAAAAATAATATAAAAAAAAAAAAAAAAAAACAACCAAACACAAAACATCAAAATAATACAGAAACCTAACAGCAAAAAAAAACAATAATAACAAAAAAAAAAAAAACAACAATCAATCCCACAAACCAAAAAAATAACCAAACACCAAAAAAAAAATCAACTAAATACTCACAACCAACTCAAAAAATCATACAAAAAGAAAATCAATAACACACCCCACTTCACAATCAACCAACACTATATCAAAAATCAAAAAACCTAAAAAAAACAAAACACATACCATAAACAAAATATCAAATACTATCACAATCAACAAAATAATAAACAAAAAAACCAAAATAAAATAATAAACCCAAAAAAATATACAAACAAAAAAAAACAATATCCAATACAAAAAAAAACACAAAACAAAAAAAAAACCAACAAAAAAAAAACAAAAACACAAAAACAAAACACAAAAAAAAAAAAACACAAAAAACAAAAAAAAACCAAACAATATAAAAATAAAAACAAAACAAAAAAACACCCACCAAAAAAAAAAACAAAAAACAAAAAAAAAAAACACAAAAAACCCAAAAATCCACAAAAAAACAAATATACCACAAAAAATAACCCAAAAAACCCCAAAAAACAACACCACCAAAAAACCAAACAACCAAACAAAAAAAACCACAAAAAATAAAAAACCAAAAAACACAAAACCAAAAAAAAATCCCAATCACACATCTCAAACAAAAACCAAAAAAACCTCCATATAAACAAAAAAAAAAATCCAACAAAACACAAAAAAAAACACAAAAACAAATCAAAATACACCAACCACACCAAAAAATAAACAAAAATATTCAAAAAAAAAAAAAATAAAAAAAAAAAAAATCCAAAATCAAAAACCAACAATATAAATAAAAAAAAACCCAAAAAAAAAATCCATCAAAAACCACACAAACAACCACAAAAAAAAACACAAAACAACCAATCAACACAAACACATAAAAACAAAAAAAAAAATATAACCAAACCAAACAAAACAATACCCAACAACAAAACACAAACACAAAAAAAACAAAACACACAAAAAAACAACAACAACCAAAAAAAAAAAACAAAACAAAACACAAACCAACAAAAAAAAAAAAAACAACAAAACACAAAAAAAAACAAAAAACCAAAACAAAAAAAAAAAAAAAACAAAAAAAACAAAAAACAAAACAACAAACAAAAAACCACCACACAAACACACAAAAACCCAAAAAAACAAAAACAAAAACACAAAAAAACAAAAAACACACAAAACCAAACACCAACCAAAAAAAAAAAAAAGAAAAAACGTTGCTCAAAGCTTAAACATCATTTGTGCGGCCTGTTCTTGAACCTAAAACTTTTGTTTGGAATCCACATCTTAAAAAAGACAAAATACGCATTGAAAAAGTCCAAAGGACTTTCACTCGCAGGCTATACAGCAGATGTGTGTTTCCTCATGTTAATTACGAATTACGCTTAGTTGAGCTGAGATGGGACTAGAATCATTAGAGTCTAGGCGTGTTAAAAATGATCTTATTATATGTTATAAAATTTTAAACAATCTAGTTGATGTAAAAAGTGATTATTTTTTTAACGTATTGCATATAAACGTACCTGCGGTCACAGCTTTAAACTTAAACACAAGCCTTTTAAAACCGATTTAGCAAAATATTTTTTTAGCAACAGAGTGATTTCACTGTGGAACTCTTTATCAGATGATATTGTTTCATCAACTAGCTTAAATATGTTCAAATCAAAATTAAAAGCTATAATTATTTAAATGTATTTATTTATATTTTTTAATGTACTAATATTTATTTTGTGTTTTTATAGCATGATTATATTTGTTCGTCCTTGTGTTTATTGATAACCATGCACTATATTGCAATGAAATAGCAACGTTTTACATAACTGTTACTTAATAGTAATCTGTACGACTATTATTAAATAAATAAATAAATAAATAATATCTTCCGAAATAAATATATTATTATTTAAGCAGTAAACTATTTGGAATTTTAGTAGTTTTTAAGCTTTTTTTAGATTTTTATCTTGATTTGTAGGTTTCGCTTAGGCTTAGAAAAAATAATGTTTCTTTGTCTTAAATTTTTCTGCAAAATTGCCTAACATAAATATCTTTGATATTTATCATAACAATTGTTTTAAATTAAAAACCAAAAACCGTGAATCTTAAAGGAGCACTGTTACAAATCAAATTTCTATAACGCCCAAACCGGACTGCTCCTTTAATACAAAACCTACCTAACTCAATTTTGGTATTTAAAGAGCTCCACTACAAGGCTACAACATTTTTAAATTTCAGCTGAATTGGTTCAGTATTAAAGGAGCAGTGCCGTTCGGGCGTTATATGAATTTGATTTGTGACAGTGCTCCTTTAATTCTTAACCAAACATTATATTTACATGAAAAATCCTTTATCAAACAAATCAAAGCACGAATCTTTAACCATGTTTTTGCACTAGATTGGAAGTTTATCAATAATTGGAAGTTAATTAGTTTCTCGAGATTAAATAACTATATATTCCTTTTTAGATTTGGTAATTTTATGGTTTTTAAACTTAATTTAAGTTTTTATAGTGTAATGCAGTTAAAAATAATTAATTTCTAAAAAATAACGTAAAAAGAGCGAAATTGATTTAAAAAACATTTAAATTGGTTTATTTTGTTCGAGATTTTGTTAATTCAGCCTAACTTGTACATCAATATATAATTTGCAGAAATTAGAGGCGGAGTCGGAGTCGGTTGCATTTGGTGTTTGCCAATTGCCAAAATTGTTGGTGACGTGCAAAATGGCAAGCACTAAAAGACACCTACCACACCTACTACACCTACTACACCGACGGACCGACCGATGGGTGAAAGTCCTCTTGTTACTAAAAATTTCCCTAAGCAACCTAAGCAAAACCTTAAAATCAAGCTAAATTTAATGTTTGTTTGATTTTGAGGTTTTGCTTAGGTTGCTTAGGTCGGTCGGTGTAGTAGGTGTAGTAGGTGTGGTAGGTGTCTTTTAGTGCTTGCCTGCAAAATCCCCATAAAAGTAGTGTAAAATCCCCATGGCGAAATTCCCCATAAAGTAGTGCAAATTCCCCATAACAATCAGAAATGCGTTTGCAAACTAAAATGTATTAAAAAAACTAAGTTTTAATCATAAAAGCATTAAAAATGTTTTAATTTTTTCCTAAGCCTAAGCAAAGCCCTAAAATCAAGCTAAATTTTATCATGATAAAATTATTTTGTATTTTCCAAGTATAAAAATAAAGGAAATATTGCAAACGCATTATATTTATGGGGAATTTACACCACCTTATGGGGATTTTGGCCTATGGGGAATTCGTCCATGGGGTTTTTATACGGACCCGAATTGTTGAGTCGTAACGTAAAATCGTAAAATCAGGCTAACGGTAATTCCCATGGACCATGGACCAACATGGACCTGGACCATGCCCATGAGGGGTGAAAGACTCACTTTAACAATACAAAACGATATAAACTTGTTAGTTTTAACTTTTAAACAGCTTAGGTTTAGGCTTCAAATGTCGCTAAGCCTAAGCCTAAGCCTGAGGTGCACTAACAACTTTATATTGTTTTGTAATGTTAAAGCAAGTCTTTCACCCCCTCAGGTAACGGGACTTTAGAGCCGGAGCGAGGGGACTTTAGAGCCGAGGGTCTTTAGAGCCGCAGTGTGGGACCTTAGAGCCGTATTGGAGGAACTTTGGAGCCGTAACGTAACTTTTGTGTTCAGAAAATTCATAAAAAGTTAAGGGACTTTAGAGCCGAACAAATTTTGTCAAAGTTGGTTAAGTTACGTCATTTTCATACAATATATCACTGAAATTAGCCAAATTTTAAGTTGTAAAAGTTTTTAAAGCTTTCTACAATACTTTTAAAACCTTTTGGTGTCCGGAAAGAATATTTTCGGCATAATATCTTTCGAAATAAATATTTTTTATTTTTTTATTTAAGCAGTAAACTAAAGGAATTTCAATAGTTTTAAGCTTTTTTTAGATTTTTATCTTGATTTGTAGGTTTCACTTAGGCTTAGGAAAATAATGTTTTTTTGTCTTAAATTTTTATTGCAACATTTTCTAAAATAAAACATCTTTGATATTTATCATAACAAATGTTTCAATTTAAAAACCAAAAACCGTGAATCTTAACCTTTAACCATGCCCTATATTCACATGAAAAATCTTTTATCAAACAAATCAAAGCACGAATCTAAACCATGTTTTTGCTCAAGATTAGAAGTTTATCAATAATTGGAAGGTAATAAGTTTCTTCTCCCGCCAAATCCTTATTCTTGTTATCTTCTGTCTATACAATAGAAAACCCGAAGCATATTTTCCCGCATAATGATTACCGCATTGCATAATTACCTCCATTTGTTATGTAAATGTTTTAATATTACTTGTGTATTGTTTTACTATTGTTTGCAAACGCATTTTTTATTTCGGTCCTAAAGTCCCTGCTGCGGCTCTAAAGTCCCCAGGTCCGGCTCTAAGGTCCCGGCTCTAAAGTCCCTCGGCTCTAAAGTCCCCAAACCACCCTCATGGGCATGGTCCATGTTGGTTCATGGTCCATGGGAATTACCGTTAGCCTTGGTTGGCCTAAAATTAAAATCGGCAATTTATAAAGCTAGGCACGCTAGGCAGACAGCCGCGTCAGGCACGTCAGGAACTAGCTTTAGCTACGCTTTTTAAGCCTAAGCGAAGCCTAAAAAACAACCTAAACTTTATAAAATAGCTGCGTGGAGAACGTTTAGATTGTTTTAGGCTTTGCTTTGGCTTAGAAACGCGTACTGGGGTCGTTCCTGACGCGCCTGAATATTCCTGATGTGCCTAGGTTTATAAATTGCCTAAACTCGGCCCCGAATTCACTAAAGTAATGTTTAATCGTAAAGTAGACGTTGATTTTTCTCCTTTGATGCAAGAAAACCCATTTAAATCGTTTAAATTGTCTAATAATTAACAAAACCACCAGCTTCTCGAGCGCCTTTCCAGCGCCTCTCAGCCGCTCGAGCGCCTCTCGAAAAAGTAAACCCGATACAAAAACTAATTTAGGATGCTTTAAATTAATTTCTTTTACATGAATTGCATTCCTTGTGCAGTTCTAGAGTGTTTTTGGTGTGAAAACTTGCCTAGTTAATTGAATGTCATTAATAAATGCACGAAAACGCTCTCGAGAGGTGCTCGAGAGGCTCGCTTGAGAGGCTAACTTTATGCACCCAAATTTGGCGAGTGAAACAGCGTTAGGCTTCACCCGTGCATGACCCCCGGCCGGCCGGAATTCTCAAAGCGGGGTATACACGGTGTATACACCTAGGGCCCGACCGGACCGGGATTTTTCGGTCCGGCCGGACCGGACCAAACTTTTAAAAAGTCCAGCCTGAACCGGACCGGACGAGACCGGATCATAGTAATAATATGTAAATTATAAATAAATAAAATAAATAAATAGTAATAATTTAATATGTATATATTTGATACATATATGTAGATATAATTTATAATATATCATTTTTAAGAGGTTTCAAGTCTATAAACAAAACTTTAACCAAAATAGCTAATTAAAAATTTAAATTTAAAATTTAAAAATTTAAAATCAAGGCAAAATATTGGAAACAATACAATATGCCAACAAAACAAAATAGCAATAATGAAACAAAAAGCTAATAATAATCAATGTAACAGAAGCCAATAGAAGCATATTCAGTCTTGAAGACAACTAATAATATTAAAACTTTGTAATTCAGAGATTTTAAGTTGTATTTCAAAAATACTAGTTTTTCCACATTCTCTGGCTTTAAGGATGTTCTGTCACCTTCTGAAATCAATTGAGCCACTTTAAAAAATCTCTCACTTGCCACAGAGGCGCAAGGTGCTGACAGATACTTTTTTGCCATCTAAATAAGTGATGGGAGCATTTTCTGGAAATGGAGTCTGCCTCTGGAAGATATCAGATATTTTCATTTGCTTTTTAGTTGCAGGTTCCTCCAAATTTTCCAAAATGTACAGACTTTCCTTCTCTGTAGCTTTCACTTTCTTTTCCTCTTCTTTTAATTTCTTCAATTCTTGCAGACCCTTGTATTCCCTGGGATGGGAGGTTTGAAGATGACGCCATAATGGACTGGTACTATAAGATTTTTTTTTTTTTTCTATTCTAATGATCAGATAACAGAATTAATATCATACTAAGCATAGTTTATGCATAGTTTAATTTTTCTGTTTTCATCATTTCATTATGTTTATTTTTTCTTTTTCTATTTTTTTTTTCTTTTTTTTTTTTTCATCAACAACATCAAATCTGCGACTTAATTGCCGCCAATATGAATCACAATTGTAACTAATTATCAATGAACATAGCTATCTGATATGACTTTAAAGGCTCAAAAAGAGCGCTTATTTAAGTCAGTTCCAAAATTCTTCTTGAATGCATCCAAAGAATCGACAGTTACTTGAGATGGGAGTAGATTGTTCCAAGGTGTAACAACCCTATTTGCAAAAGAAAATTTCCTTGCATTAATTCGGCAGTCTTCCATTGCCAATTTAAATGGATGACCACGGGTGGGCTGCAGGTTAAACTTAAAAAAATCATTGGTTTGCAAATTGTTTAAGCAATGTATAATTTTAAAGCACTCATATAAATCAATTTTTTCTCTTCGATCCTTTAATCTTTTAAACCTCAGGTAATTCAGTCTATGTTCATAACCAACAGGTAACAACTTGCATTTATAAAACAAACGCCTAGTGAAATTTTGTTGCACTTTTTCCAAAATGTTTATATCCTTTTGTAAATAAGGGTTCCAAACTGCACTAGCATACTCCAGAATTGGTCTAACATAGGACTTATATGCTGTCAGAATTATTTTAGCTTTTAAGTTGAATGTTATAAAAACTAGTGATGTCACTCTCATAGCTTTTTTTGCTATTGACTTCGCAGTGTTTAGACAATTTCAGATCATGGGATATATAAACACCTAGGTCACGCACCAATTCTGTATCTCCGTTGCAAGTACGTTATTACCAAGCTTATATTTACAAATTAACTCTTTGCTATGATTTGGGATATGAAGAACTTCACATTTGTGATAACAATAACTGCCATTGCCAGTCATATAACCAGCTGTGCTTTTCTATCTAAATCTTGCTGAAGTCTCAAGGTTTGAATGTGGTAATCTTTAGATGAAGATTTTACAAACAACTTTATATCATCTGCAAAGAGTCTAATTTGTGAGAACTAACACAATCAACAATATTGGTTGATATATACCAAGAACAAAAATGGACCTAAGAACAAACATGAGGAACTGAACTTCTTACAGGAAATGATTTGGATACTGGAGTTGTAATTCATTCATCCACCCAACTAAAAATTCTTTTATTAAGTTAAAAATTTACCAGAAACACCATATTTTTCTAGCTTATATAACAATTTTTGATGTGACACGGTGTCAAAGGCCTTGGCAAAATCCAAGTAAATGACATCAATTAGAAATTTGTCTTTTAGTGCTAGCGTCCACTCAGTTAAAAGTTTCCAACAGCTGTGTTATTGTAGAACTTTTGCCTTAAAACCATGTTGAAACCTTGACAAAATGATATGGAAAAAGACAAGCAGTTCTTCTTTGACAAGCTGTTCCATTAGTTTAGCAA
>JASAMX010012403.1:0-14788 GCA_030248175.1 Microlaimidae sp. YZB2_3
GAAAGCTAGTTATTATATAAAAAAATTCACCGAAATGTTGTTTTACAAATTACACAAAAATGTTTTAATGTTATGAAATTTTTATTTTTGTTTTATGTCTTCTTAATAATTTTTATTTTTATAATCCTCTTTTATCAGTAAATAGAAAAACTAAATGATATTCAATATAATAAACTATTGTTATGCAATAAGTTTATTCCGTTTTATGCGGGAAGGTTATGTTTTTTGCTCGTCAGTACCCTCGTGTCCAGTACCCTCGTGTCCACATTCCATAATGACTCAAGATTGCTGCCAGATTCTGGTGAACGCAATTTTTTTAAGCCCAGTACCCTCGTGTCCAGTACCCTCGTGTCCAGTACCTTTGTGTCCAGTACCCTCGTGTCCAGTACCCTCGTGTGCAGTACCCTCATGTCCAGTACCCTCGTGTCCAGTACCCTCCTGTCCAGTACCCTCGTGTCCAGTACCCTCGTGTCCAGTACCCTCGTGTCCAGTACCCCTGTGTCCAGTACCCTTGTGTCCAGTGCCCTCGTGTAGATCCCCTCGTGTCCAGTACCCTCGTGTCCGTCCCTCATGTCCAGTACCCTCGTGTCCAGTCCCCTCGTGTCCAGTACCCTCATGTCCAGTACCTTCGTGTCCAGTCCCCTCGTGTCCATCCTTGTGTCCAAGTACCCTCGTGTCCGTACCCTCATATTCCCGAGTCCCCTCATGTACAGTACCCTCATATTCCAGTACCCTAGGTGTGCAGATTACCTGGTGTACAAGTGCCCTCGTGTGCAGTACCCTAGTGTACAGTACCTTGGTTTCCAGTTCCCTCCTATTCCAGTACCCTCGTGTCCAGTACCCTCATCTCCAGTACCCTCGTGTCCAGTACCCTTGTGTCCAGTACCCTCATATTCCGTCCCCTTGTATCCAGTACCCTCGTGTCCAGTACCCTCGTGTCCAGTACCCTCGTGTCCAGTACCCTCGTGTCCAGTACCTTCGTGTCCAGTACCCTAGTGTCCAGTACCCTCGTGTCCAGTACCCTCGTGTCCAGTACCCTCGTGTCCAGTACCCTCGTGTCCCGTTCCCTTCATAATCAGATCAAATTATTTAAAAATAAATTAACGGTTCAAGCTTTTCAAAAATTTGTTTTTATAAAAAATTACATTAGGCCAGTGTCCCGTTCGTAATTTGAGAGTTTAATATCTTATACAATATCCGCATTGTCTTTAATTTGATTTAATATTCCTTTGATATATTACAGTTATAAAAGTATTTTTAGGAGGAACTAAAACTGAGTTGTGTAATGGGTTCACCGAATAAAAAAATGAGCATCATAATGGTCTATATCTTTACTTAGTGCACATGTCAGATGCTATTTTACTAAATTCCACATACGTCCACCTACCTACTGGTCGTACTGGTTGGAATAGGGTAGTGCATTTAATTTCGGCACTTTTCCAAATTGGGCATTTTTGATTTTGGACTATATCTTTGGTAATCCTAGACGGAATACGATGTTTGATAGCTCAAATGAGAGCTAATTATATGTAGATGACTGTCTTGGACTTTTTATTCGTTATGTTACGATATTTTTATGTAAAATTGTGTGATTTACAAAAAATATAATTGTTACTCGTTTTTAGAACATGGGCATTTCATGATTACGCAATAAATTGGTTTAAAAATTAAACTGTCCTTGTAAAATTTAGTCTATTTTCCGAATTTTTGGTCCCCGTGGTTCTACGTTGCGTCTGTGGTGAGCAATCGTTATAAAATAAAATAGTGTAATTTCGGCACACATATTGCTGTAGGTAAAATCGGGTTGAATAAGTAGTTGGGTGTTAAATAGTAGTTGTAAATAGTTAAAAGACAACGTTGAAATGTATAGGAGTCATAGCACTCCACTTAAACTCGATTGAGGGGGTCCTTTTAGTTGGAGTTTAGTTGTAACTTTTTGGCAGTTACACGTTGAAAAACAAGAGGAAGCTTAAATTAAAGAAAACTGTTTTGAGATAATGATAGGCTTTTAAATTTTTGAAAATGATGATATTTTGACTGAGAAACAATCGATTGTTTGTAAAGTGCCGAAATTAAAGGCACATATTTAATTTTGGCAATTTTCTTTTTTTTTAAAAAACTTAATTAATTAAGTAAAAAAACTGCTTTCGTACAATGAAATTTATGTAACACAACGCAGTATTGTGAAAGCTTCAAAATGAGCTATATAACATGAAAATCGGGTCATACAGTGAAAAATCACATTGCAAAAACGAAAAAGTGCCGATATTAAATGCACTACCCTACGAACTGGTCCAAATATTTTTTGTTTAAACACGCGCCTGGGAAAAATCGCCCTCTTTTTTCTGTCCTATTCTTAAGCCGTTTTTTCATGGATAGTTTATTATTATTTTTTTTCTTTTTAAATTTATAAAATTTTGAAGTTTATTAATAATTTATGACCTATATAAAATTTTTGCCTAACTAATCATTCTGGTTTTTTGATATATTATTTTTTTAAGTTTATGCCTGAAATATTAACCAATAAACTGAAATCAAAAACATTCGCTGCCGAGCGAACAAAGTTTTTGTCTTATATTTGAGAAATAAGGATTTAAACCGTATTTAGCACAATTTTTGATTAAAAATTTGTTTTGATACATTATTCTTTGTGTAAAAAGTGTGTACAAGTACTATTATGCATTCTATTATGCATTCTGCATTGCGCATCGTGCACTGTGCGTAAGTGTGAGTGAACAGGTCTCAATATTAACACAAAGCAAGACAAAAAAGTTAATTGTACAAATTTTATAATGAAACACATAGAACAATGTTTACAAAAAATCCTATAAAACAAGAAAACAAAATTTGTTATTGTTATTTGCTGTTCAGGTTGCATTTGTTATTCAAAAATATTTTTTTATATTTAAGGCAATTGTTGAATTCCCATGTTTTGCACAAGATATAACTTAATTAAAATGCGAACCGGATAAAAAACTGAGAAAATTACCACGTGTATTCATAGTTTAATTGATTGTGTTTTTATTCATCTTGTAATAAATTTTATCTTTCTTTTTATTTTCATCAAAATCCTTTGGTTGTGATTTACAGCTGCTTTAATTTAGCAGAATCATTTAAAGCTCATTAACCATCAATCATTAGCCAGCTTTGAGATTGAACCAGTTCGGAGCTGGTTCAAGCCCACCTCCCGGTCCCAATTTTTCAATTTAATTGAAAAGAAGGTCTTAAAGCAGAATCTACTGTAACATTTGTTAAGTAATAAATTTACAGAATCATTTGATAATTTTTTACTGACAATTTGCAATAATGTTGGTAAGTGTAAATTTAAATCAAAACTTGCATTTGCCGGCTATAAAATTTCAAGCTAACTTTAAATTTGAGCGCTTTAACTTTAAGTTTGATGGTTTCGGTGACTGGTTTTTTACTGAGATCAGGACCCACATTCTGATTAACTTTTTTTGCCTGCTAAAGTAGACACGAAAAGAAAAATCAATATCCTCCAGGGTAATTTTTTGGATTAATGTTGTCTATTGTTTTAATTCAAAACAATTTATCCGCCTACAGAGGTGGATAAAATATTGATTGTGGAGTAACTTTTTCCGCTGAAAAGTTACATTTTTCCAATTTTCGGTGTTTAAATTCACCCACCGCTACTAAGGCAAAATAAGTAAAAACAACACAAAAAAAAACTGTTTCTGGAAGCGTATAAGTTTTTTATTAAAATATTAGAAAAAAATTATCCCAGATTTTAATCTCGAAAAAAATTGGTTTTTGTGTTGCATATTTAAGCGCGTAAAAAACGTTAAGTAAATCGGGATAAGTACTAAAATCGCGCCAGAATACAGCCCCATAAGTAGAAAGATAGTTTTTAGCAAGATTGTTTTGGAAGTAGTGTAATAATGTAGAGGAAGCATTTAAACTTGGGCACCAAGTGTTTGGGTATAACAGATTGTTTATTTTTAAATCTGACATTATAATTGTCGGTTCAAAAAATTAAAACCTCAAAAAACTTTCTAATCAATTTTAAAGTGCTGAAACACTTTTGGTTAAAAAATTCCATAACATGAGTAATTTTAAATTGGTTTAAGTTTTAACATAATATTCTCGTTTTACAGCACCCAAAATTTTTTTAAACAAAAAATTTTGAGTGCACAAAATCAACATAATATTACAGGAAATTTTATTTTGTTTGTCACGATAATCCAACAAATACTTTTGTAAACTTTATATAAATTTCATAAATAAGTATGATAGTTTTCAAAATTGACTGACAGCGGATTTCGAAACAAGCGACGCCGTTTTATTGAGTTTTAAAAATATTAATTAAAAAAAGCTAGAAGCGAACGAAGCGCAGAAAGTAAATATCATGTTTGTAACGAAAAACGAATTAAATTTATAGAGAATCACGACGGTTAATTCAATGTACACAAAGGTCTCGAGAAGAATTGAAAATAATTCGTAGAAGACCGGAAAATAATTAGAAATAAATAAGTATTTGCAACCAGTTATTTTTTTAGAATAATTTTTTTATGTTTAATTGTCATTTTCGTGTATTATGATCCTGTTTTTTTCCATTAACCAAAGTCATATACAAATTATTTTGAATCTTTTTAAGACCTTAGTGTACAATGAATTAACTGTCGTGATTTTCCATAAATAATTTTAACAAATATACGATATACATAGCGCGTAGTACGTGGGCTATTCTGAAAAGACTGAATTATTTGAATTCCCAAAAGTAAAATCTAAAAACAAAAAAGAAAAAAATTATTTACTTTATGTTGTAAAAATTACTTATTAGTAAACAGATTATGTCAGCATCAAACCGTGTGACGCACAAGGTTCCGAAGCTTTGGCTCAAAAATCCTTATGTGATGTTCAGTTGAAAAAGTAGACTGTAGATTTCTTATATTTCCGACGATTATAAATTTATTTAAGATATTGCAAAGGAGTTTTTGAACTCCTGATTCTGCAGTGTAAAATAGCGTAGCCGGGTTACAAAATTTTATTTTATATAAAAAAAACGGTAGTGGTAAATTACCATTGACAGACGACACAACACACGGGCGATACAACAGAAACAATTATAAAAATATGATAATATAATAATATTTAAAATAAAAAAAAGGCGGAGCGGTGATTCTCAAAGCCCAAGTCTCACTGGGCTGATTCAACAAAATTTGGGAACAATAGAAAAAAGGGAACTAGTTCTGAGCTGATTTCCCAACTAACTGACTTATTCTCAAAATCCCATTCTCAAAATCCCAAACTGACTTATTCTCAAAATCTCAAATTTTACTGGTTCATTTTCAGTTTGCAGCATTTTTTATTATGCAAATTTTGTTATCAAGTTGCAAGGTAAAAATGGCAGGCAGAGATTATTTATTGATAATTTCTGCCCCCCCCCCACCCCCCCCCCCCCCCCCGCGCACCCCCCCCCCCCCCCCCCCCCCTCATCTTCAGGGCCGTAGCCAGGGGGGATTGGGGGGGATTAATCCCCCCTCAAATTCTGGAAAGGCAAAAAATTTTGTAAGGTCCCTCTCCCCTTTGGTTTTTTTAAAAAAATAGAAAAAAATTTTTTTTCTCCAAATCACTTTGTAATGTATTAAAGCTATCTAAAATGCATTATTTAAAGTGATTTAGGTTCAAAAAAGCTCTTATTTATAAAAAAAAAAGAATTATTTATAATTCAAAACATTAGTGCAGTGAGTTTTAAAATATTGTATTTTTGTTTTGTGTGAAAATATTTGCATAAAAGCGGCAGTAACAAAGAGCAGGAAGTCACGATTCAACCACTTTTTTGGTATAAAAAAGCGGTTTTCTTAGGATTTTTATTGTAAATGCTTTGGTTTTAAAAAGAGCAAACTTTGGATATTAATAACTGCAGCATTTACTATAAAAACTTAACTAAAATTAAATAAAGATTTTTTATTTTTAGAAAACATTTGTTCTTTTTTATTAAAATGGTAATAAATTACCTAAAACTATTTTATTTTGTTGTATTTATTTAAAAAAAACAACAGAAAATAGATAAAGATTCAGTACTTAAATTTAGGTTTCCTAGTGCATTTTAAGAGCTTGAAATTAAAAAATTTCCCACCTCAGGAAGCATTCTGCCCCCCAGGTCTCCCCTGACAAGGGGCTCTGCCCCTTGACACCCGCTGGGGGGTTACCACCCCACAGACCCCCTTGTGAGCCCCTATAAACCACCTTCGAAAAATCCCCCCCTCAATTCAAGTCCTGGCTACGGCCCTGATTGTCTATATTACAACCGTTTATAAAGATTTTTTAAAGGTCTCATCGGTTCTGTTCTGGGAAACGCCCTTTCGTTCTGGGCTGTTTTCCCTATATTAAAACCGTTGATGATGATCTTCTTAAAGATCCTCTTGGTTCTGTTCTGGGAAACGCCCTTTTCGTTCTGTTCTGGTTCTGGTTCTGGGAAACGCCCTACCCCTTTTGTTGACCATACTTGGTACAAGTACTTAACGTGTACCAAAAATCGATTTGAGAATTCCACAAAAAAAACAAATAAAAACATGTTTCTAGGTCAATTTTGACTTTGCGATCTTAATTTTGGGCATTAAAAAGTGATTAAACTACCCTTAAAAAAATAAATGGTGTTTTATAGCCAAAAATGACCTTTTTTTCAAGGTACATTTTTATGCTGTGTAGAAATTTTTTTAATAGTGTTTCAACCAATATAGATGAATATTTGTTAGAGTCTGGTGATTCTAAAAATATTTTTACTTTTTTTCTGGTCTTCACCAATTTTTTACAGCAACCGCTTAAAAATGTATCAAAATTCAGTCGTGAAAAAAATTAAGATTTATATCATGGGATAATTTAATAAAAATGCCTCATAATACAATTTAGCTTGATTTTTAGGCTTTGCTTAGGCTTAGAAAGAATAAATCTGATTAAAAATAAGCATAAATTAGCTTTTTAAACAAAAACAAATTTGTTGTCCATATTTTCGGTGGTCCATGTAAAATGTGACTATCAAATTCATAATTTTTATGTAAATGTTTAGATTTACATAAAAATGTTCAAATTCTCTGGACTTTTAGCAATGTTAATAAAACAAAGTTTTTATTTTAATTTAGTGGTTATTAAATTTTTTTTTTAACAGTAAAAATTGTGTACCCAGAATATTATTTTTGCCTATATTTTACCCCATATTATCAAAAATGGGTATCAGGCAAAGTCCTAACTGAGGAAAGTCCCAACGTAGGAAAGTCCCAACCAATCAATGAATCTCCCAACAGTTCAAATATTTCTTAGGCTTAGGTTCAGGTTCAGGCTTAGGCTTAGGCTTAGGTTCAGGCTTAGGCGGTGTTTGTTGCAAACGTATTTTTGAGTCTGTAGAGACTTGCCAATATAGGGAGATTCCACAGTTATGAGTATCACCCTTTTTGTTGGGAGATTGCTCCAAACCAAAAAGTGTACATATTTTGATCATTTTTTAAAGTTTAAAAACGAGATCTTCAGGTCAACATTGCCTATGAAGATGTTTTTATTTAGTATTTGAAGTTGTAAAACATCTTTATAGCATAAATCAAACACGTAGACCTCATTTTTGTTGTTATTTTTCCGATTTAAGCTTCTGAAAAAAAGTTATGGGCCAATTTGTACCTAAAAATTGCCCTTTTTTGGCATGTACAATTTATATTATTAAGAAAAATTTTCATTAGGCTTTTAAGCAAATTAATATTATTTTTCGTATTACCAAGTGTCTGGCAGTTACTAATATACCTTTATTTTTTTCATTGTAAGTACCAATTTTTTATAGTAACCGTTTAAATACCCACAAAATTTTAGTTGTAAAAAAATTAAATTTTTTGAAAAACAACTTATTTTAATATAAATCAATTATATTACAATTTTGTTTGATTTTTAGGTTTTGCTTAGGTTTAGGAACAATAAATCGGTAAAAAACTAAGTTTAAATTAGCGTTTAAGGTGAAACGAATTTTCTTGTCTGTTTTTGGTGGTCCATGTGACTTTCCAATTTTCAATTTTTTTAAAATTTTTTGTGTTCTTCAGACTATTAGCATTGTTAAAACATAGTTTTTAATTTAGTTTGTTAGTTTACAAATTTTTTTTCTTAACATCATAAATTGCACTTGCTGAAAAAGGCTATTTTATGACAAACTGGAAAGTACACCGTCCACCGACACCGACCACCTTTGCTGCAAATTATTAATTCTATTTCTAAGCCTAAGCAAAACCTAAAAATTCAAATAAAATTATGGTAGAATTTGGTCGGTGTCAGTGGACGGTGTCAGTGTACTTTCCAGTTTGCCCTATTTTTTGGGTATAAATTGGCTCATAGCTTTTTACCAAAAGCTTAAATCTTAAAAATAATCACAAAAGTGAGGTTCACGTGTTTTATTTAGGTTATAAAAATGTTTCACAACTTCAAATACTAAATAAAAACATCTTCATAGGCAATGTTGACCTGAAGATCTCGTTTTTAAACTTTAAAAAATGATTGAAACACGATTTTTGGTTTGGAGCAATCTCCCAACAAAAAGGGTGATACTCATAACTGTGGAATCTCCCCACAGTTTGTGGAAAGTCTCTACAGACTCAAAAAATACGTTTGCAACAAACACCGCCTAAGCCTGAACCTAAGCCTAAGCCTAAGCCTGAACCTGAACCTAAGCCTAAGAAATATTTGAACTGTTGGAAGATTCATTGATTGGTTGGGACTTTCCTACGTTGGGACTTTCCTCAGTTAGGACTTTGCCTGATACCCGATTTTTGATAATATGGGGTAAAATATAGGCAAAAAATGATAATATTTTGGGTACACAATTTTTACTGTTAAGAAAAAATTTTTAATAACCGCTAAATTAAAATAAAAACTTTGTTTTAACATTGCTGGATCGCTGGATGTCCGGAGAATCTAAAAATTTACATAAAAATTATAAATTCGATAGTCACATGGACCAATGAAAATATGGACAACAAATTTGTTTTTGTTTAAAAAGCTAATTTATGCTTATTTTTAATCAGATTTATTCTTTCTAAGCCTAAGCAAAGCCTAAAAATTAAGCTAAATTGTATTATGAGGCATTTTTATTAAATTATCCTATTTTTAAATCTTAACTTTTTTCACGACTGTATTTTGATACATTTTTAAACGGTTGCTGTACAAAATTGGTGAAGACCAGAGAATCACCAGACTCTCTGCAATCTAACAAATATTCATTCATATTGGCTTAAGCACTATTAAAAAATTTTTCTTAACAGCTTAAAATGTACCTTGAAAAAAGGTCATTTTTTGGCTATAAAACACCATTTATTTTTTAAAGGGTAGTTTATTCACTTTCTAATGCCCAAAATTAAGATCGCAAAGTCAGAATTGACCTAGAAACATGTTTTTTATGTTTGTTTGGTGGAATTCTCAAACTGATTTTTGGTACATGTTTGGTACTTGTACTGTCGTTTATTTTGCATGAGCATGGGTCGGGAGCAGCTGATTGGTCAATTAGCAGTATACGTCCATTATTTTTTGCGCGGTTTTTCAACCAAACAATAATGTTGATTTAACCTTTGTGAAGCACTTATTAGATCTCAATCTCAGTTACGGGAGATTCAAGGTTTAGAATTTAAAAAAAATTGTGTAAATTGATTTCAAAATTTTTTGCATCTAAAGCTATTTACTGTTTATTTTCTTCTGCTAAAATTTGTAATTGCAGGAGAAGCGCAAGTTTATTATAACTTTCAATCCTTAAATCTTACATAAGTAAATATCTAGGCTGGTAAATATAAAATAAATAGTAAATGGCGTTCAAATACTATCAATTCCTGGTTAAAGCGAGAGCTATTTAAGATCAGGGCCGTAGCCAGGATTTGAATTGGGGGGATTTTTCGGAAGGTGGTTTATAGGGGCCCACAAGGGGGGTCTGGGGGGCGGGAGCCCACCAGCGGGGTCAAGAGGCAGAGCCCCTTGTCAGGGGGGTCTGGGGGGCAGAATGCCCCCTGGGGTGGAAAATTTTTTAATTTTAAGCTTTTAAAAGGCATTAGGAAACCTAAATTTAAGTACTGAATCTTTATTTATTTTCAGTTGTTTTTTTAAATAAATACAACAAAATAAAATAGTTTTAGGTATTTTATTACTATTTTAATAAAAAAGAGCAAACGTTTTCTAAAAAACGTTTTCTTTTTTATACCAAAAAAGTGGTTGAATCGTGACTTCCCGCTCTTTGATACTGCCGCTTTTATGCAAATATTTTCACACAAAACAAAAATACAATATTTTTAAACTCACTGCACTAATGTTTTGAATTATAAATAATTCCTTTTTTATAAATAAGAGCTTTTATGAACCTAAATCACTTTAAATAATGCATTTTAGATAGCTTTAATACATTACAGAGTGATTTGGAAAAAAAATTTTTTTTCTAAATTTTTAAAAAAACCAAAGGGGGGACCCTTATGAAATTTTTTGCCTTCCCAGAATTTGAGGGGGGATTAATCCCCCCAATCCCCCCCATGGCTACGGACTTGAAGATGAGGAACCGTGGCTACGGAACTTCTCCCCTATTGTTTAATAAATTATTATTATTTAATAAATCGGGCATAAAAATTTTGTTATTATATGGCAAGCATTAAAAGACATCTAACCTACAGACCGACTACATTTGCACCGACGAGAATGAGCAGGGACCCACCGAGGGGTGAAAGCCTCTGTGGATCCTGGACTATAGACCTTAGTTTTCCTAAGCAACCTAAGCAAAACCTCAAAATCAAACACAACATTAAATTTAGTTGATTTTAAGGTTTTGCTTAGGTTGCTTAGGGAAATTAAGGTCTAAATTTTAGTAACAATAGAGGCTTTCACCCCTCCATTGGTGTAAGCAATGTTTTCCTAAGCAACCTAAGCAGTGGCGTGCCCAGGATTTCATTTTGGGGGGGACGGTCTGGGGGGGTAAATACTAACCATGAAGTGGGGTCTGGGGGCGGTAGCCCCCCCGATATGGGGGGTCTGGGGGGCGAGAGGTGAGAGGAGAGACCCCTCAGCGGGGTCAAGGGGCAGAGCCCCTTGTCAGGGGGGTCCGGGGGGCAGAATGCCCCCCTGGGGGAGAAAATTTTGAATTTAAGGCGTTAAATACAATAGAAATTTTAATTCCAGATGATACTTATTACAAATTTTAAGGTTTTTTATACCTATACATTTAAAACATGTGTTTAAACGTTAATAAAATGATAATAGGGGTTATAGTAGTTTTATTAAACATGTATGCCTTAACTACTGAATGGGATAATCGTTTTGAAATCAAAAAACTAAGATAAATTGTCAATTTAAACTACCCGTGCAGTGGGAAAATTTTGGTTTTTTGACTATTAATATGCTTTTAGAAGGCATCAGGAAAGTTTCTGTATTAATATTAAAGAAAAAAAATTTTCTCTCCCAAAATTTAAAAAAACGTAAGGGCCCCCTTACAAAACCTTATTAGTGTTTTTAGTATTGGGTCATAACCAGGGATGTACCCAGAGTTTCATTTTGGGGGGGGGGGGCAGATTGATTGTAGTACAAAAAAATTTGGAGGTGATGCTCCGGCTCCGCCGCCCCCCCCCCAAAATTTTGGAGGGGAGGGGAGCCCCCCGTAATTTTTGAAAACGTTAAAAAAGCAGGGATAAATAAGTAGGGATAAACATAGATAAAGCTTATAATACACTGGTTTTGGTCTAATAACCTATTATCTAATGTTTTTACCGATAACAACATGTTTTTTTAGTTAAAAAATACATTAGCACACATTGGCAAAGCCTGGATTTCACAAAAAAGGAATTTAGAGACCTTTCAGATCAGACCCTTTGGCTACACCCACATTGTAAACCAAAGCACATGAGCAGCATCTCGACTCCATGTTATTTAGGCTACTTACCTACCTATATGAAAAAATCCGAGCCAATCCTATAGGCGGCTGAAAAATTTAGGAGGGGGGAGATATATAAATCAACCAATATGATTGTTTGTTTTGCTTTCTGTGTAGTACTTACTACTTATAAAAAATATTGTACTAACTTTGAAATAACAATAGCATTAGGCAAGATAAATAGCAAGATATATGTATGTATACTATAGAAACTGACCACTGAGTGAAGTGAAACGGAAAAAATTTTTGGTTTTTGGGGGTCAGTTGAGGTACTAAAATTATTTTATAGTTTGGCGCCAAACAATTAGCGAGGCGCTGGAAAATTTTAAATTTTTAGCCTCTGAAACCCCCAAATTTTATTATCTGGTGACCATTTCAGGGGGCGCGGCCGCCCCCCTCGCCCAACCACTATCCTTATTTATCCTTATATGTCCCTGGTCATAACATAAAAAAAAGAATATCTAAACAAAACATTAAACGTTAAGCTTAATTTGTATATTCTAGAATTAACAGTGTTTTTATACATAACCGGAATTTATTAGCTCAAAAAAATTAGGAACATTTTAATATTTTTAACATTGAATTTCTAGGTGAATAACGATAACATTTTAAGTTATAAATTGAATATTTTTATCAAAATAAGTAGAGTTGTGCAGACATGTGCACGGTCTGAAAATGCCCCCTCATTTTATTGGAAGATTTGCCCCCCTCCCCCGTTTTATTGCTCCCCCCACCAAAAAATGAAAAAGTACCTTAAAATTATGACGCCATTTTTGACCTATGATGACCTTAGTATAACCATTATTTTACAAGCTCAGCTCCCCCAATTTATTTCACATATAAACGTTAAAAAATAAAAAAATAAGTTTTAAAATGCTCATAAAATGAAATGTGAAAACGCTTTACTTCACTTAAAAATAAGCACTGGAGCTTTCTTTGTTTTATTTTGCCAGAGCATTAGAAAAATTGATATTTGTTGGAAAGATCGCTGGTTGAAATATAAACATTGCTACAAAACACCAAAATAAATTTTGTATGAAAATAACGATTTTATATTCGCTCCGCTATTTTGCCTTTCTACGGCCGTTTACATCATAATATTCGTTGCTTAGCCAAGTCGCATCCGTATTTGTCTTTTGCACCAATTACACAAAAAGCGAAATCTTAAATTAGAATTGAATGAACCTTATAAAAATCAATAAATAGAGATTTATTGGAATATAGTTTTATGCATTCTTGTGTACCCTTTAAAGTTGAATTTTTATTTTGATTTAAAGTTTTGAAATTTGATTTATCCTCTTTAAACAACCTAAATCTTTTTGCATTGGTTTTTTTTATTTGTGAAACTTGTAAAGAGCTTTTTGGAAAGCTAAGAATGCAAGGATTTTTTTAGTGGATTGCACACGTGCGTAATAAAAGACTAAACAAAAACGCGATCTTTTTTAAATTGTAAAAGCAACGTTCTTATTCAATAAATCACCCTGAAAGATCATATTATTTATTTTGCGTTAAGATACTGAACGATTTTGAAAAGTGCAATTTTTAAAATGATAAGGAAGGTTTGTGATCTGATCACTCCTTTTTGCTGGTGAAACCGATTTTTAAAAAAACTCCCTTTGTTCTCAATTTTTAAAAAATAAATCAATTTATCTAATTAATTTTATGATGTTCTAAATTTTCTGATTATTTTTAAATTTGCAAAAATTAAGAACTTAGATGTGTCAGTTTGCAAAACGATTGAAGAAGTGGTTTAAACAATTTAATAAATAGTAAATTTGTTTGCTTTATGTTTCAAAACGTTTCTGGTACTATTATTAATGTGGATATTAATTTTAATTATATCCAACATCGATATACAAAACTAGAAAGGAGAGGGCCCCTAGGGCCCTCGCCTTTCTAGTATTTATAATAAAGCTAAAAGAATAATAATTAACTTTAGTTACCGTACTACTAAATAAAATAAAAAAATTTACATTCATTAAGCAATATTAGGGAGGAAAAAATAGGGGAGAGCTCCAGAACTCCAGAGCTCAAGGGTTGCTCCAGAGCTCGAGGGTTGCTTCAGAGCTCTAAAAAGCGGAGCCCCATCCTGGATCTCTGGAGCTTTAAGCTCCAAGGCACATCGCTAGATATTTACAGATTTTTGCACTCGATGGGGCAAATTGTTTGCAATATAATGTTTAATATTTAGTAAATAGTAATGGAATAAAAAGATTTTTGAACAAAAATTGATTTTTTTCAAGATTTCAAGATTTTATTTCTAGTAATACATCAAGAAAACAATAAAAAAACACAAACACAAATGTGATTGCAACCCAGTTGAGTTACAAAAACACAAAAAAAATCACAAAATTGAGAAAAGACCTGGCTGATTTAGACATACTAGAAAAAAATGACTAAAGGCTTTAAAAAATAAAGCTCTTTATTTAGTCATTATAATTTCCATGTGTTAATTAATCAAAGATTTTTTAAATTGGTACAGAGTTTTGTAACTGACTTGATCTTCATTTAGATAATTCCATTTACTAAAACTATTAAAAACAGTATTTTCTACAATTGACTCTTGAGTGCTGTTTTTTGAGTTTTCTTGAATGTGCTCTGGTTGAATTTAGGTTAAGACAAAAATATTTCTCAGGGTTTAAGTTTACTAGTTGGTTTAAGATTTTAAATGTTTCAAACATATATATTTTTTCTCTTCTTTTCTCTAAAGTTTCTAGATTAAGTGTATTTAGTCTGTTTATATATCCAGTATCTTTTAAGTTACAAACTTTAAAAACTCGTTTAGTAAAATAGTGTTGCACTTTTTCTACAATATATTTATCTTTAGTCATATATGGTTTCCAAACAACACTTGCGTACTCAACAGTAGGACGCACAAAACTTTTATAAGCAATAAGATAG
>JASAMX010012405.1:0-16753 GCA_030248175.1 Microlaimidae sp. YZB2_3
AAATTTAACTGTTTTCCAGAACTCCGCAGGATTTGTTACTTTCTGAAAGCTTTTATAAATACTTTCACTCTTTGCAGCAGCTATTAATTTCCGACATTTTTTTTAAAGTTATAATTTTTTGAAAATTTGGTAAAAAATTGTGTTGACGGTAGCTTTTATACGCCAAGTTTTTAGCACGAACCAATTTTATTACATTATTATTTAACCAAAATGTCTTTGGCCTTATTTTGATAATTTTTGTGGGAATAAATCTTTGAAATATTTGGCTAATTTCTGAACTCCACTGTAACACCGCCTGCTCGACATTTTCGGCATTTTCAACTATTTGATCAAGATTAAGGTTAAACAAACTTACATTAATTGAATCCCAGTCAGCGCGCTTCCAACAAAATATCTTACATTTTTTTGGAGATTGCATATTTTGTCGGCCATTAAGAACTGCAAAAATGCTGCTGTGGTGTCCATTAAAAGGATCACCAGGCCAAATATTACCTAAAATTAACTGTCGATTCCCTACAATTATATGATCAATTAAGGTTTGGCTTCCGCCTATAAAATGAGTTGGAAAATTAACTAGTTGGTGCATATTAAATTCATTTAAGATTATGTTTAATGGTTCATAGCTTTGTTGGTTTAGAGAATTAATATTCAAATCAGCTCCCAACACAATATTTTCGGCCAATTCTTCACAACCAGCAAAAAAGTCAGCCAAGCAATCTAAAGCCTCCAACTTTTGATTAGCATTTTGCCCTGGAGGGCGATAGGCCGAAACGGCAATAAACCACCGTGTCTCTAGGCGAAAAGCTACGGCCAGTATCTCAAGGTACTGTGACAGGTTGTTAATTTTCAATGGGCGCGGATCTAAATCGTTTCTAACATATAGACATACACCTCCACCATTTTGTGTTCTATCTTTTTTAAACAACTGGTATCCAGGTAACCCATAATTACTTGATTGAACGCTGGGACTAATTTTGGTTTCCTGCAAAGCTAAGACGCCGATTTCGCAAGTACCAATTAATGCTTTTAATTCTTTTAGTTTTCCGCCCAAAGAATTTATATTAGCAGAAAAAAATTTTACACCATCTGGCATAGTCTCAGTTTAATTTGCTCAATCCGTCCATGATGCGATTGATAACTAAAAGAAAAGTGAGAAAATGGCCAAATATTACCTGCATTATGACTTGAAGTATCAAATTGACACCCAAATAAATTGACACCCACCAAATTGACACCCAAACAAATTGACACCCACCAAATTGACACCCAAACTAATTGACACCCACCAAATCGACACCCAAACAAATTGACACCCAACAAATTGATACCCACCAAATTGACACCCAACAAATTGATACCCACCGAATTGATACCCACCAAATTGACACCCACCAAATTGATACCCACCAAATTGACACCCATCAAATTGACACCCACCAAATTGACACCCACCGAATTGACACCCACCAAATTGATACTCAATTGTTAGGGGGGAATTGACACCCACCAAATTGACACCCACCAAATTGATACCCACCAAATTGATACCCATCAAATTGATACCCAGTTGTTAGGGGTGAATTGTCGTTCATTGAAAAACATTGATGGGATTTTATTATGTATTGCTGAGTTTGTTGTATTACTTGTATTGCACAATGTATTGCGTCACAGGCATATTTGGAAAAATATTATATTAACCTGGTATTTTGAAATAAACCGTTAAAAGCTTTGTATACTTGCTTTTTTACCCTTAGTCGTGTGAAGTGCGGCGAAAGGCGCACCCAGCGCGCTCGGTCACTGTATAACTGCGCTTTCTGGCGCGCCGAAATGTGCAAAATGCGCCACAGCTTGAAAAGATCAAATTTCTTGAGTCTCGTGATCTGGTAATGTTTTGAAGTATCACACGATGTTGTTTGCGCAGTTTAGTAAAATATGACCATGTAAATCAGTCAAAATCAATTTGATTTGCTTTGCTTTGATTTTGACCGATATCGACTGATTTACAAGGTTATTTTGTAATTAAGTGTGAAAATAACTCCATGTGATACTTTGCAACATTACCTGGCCATGAAACTCGAGAAATTCATGCTTATAAAGTGCTGGCGCATTTCACCGCATTTCAGCGCGCCAGATTGCGCCTTTCGCCGCAGTCCACACGAGTAAGGGTAAATATCACATGGTATTATTCAGTCTGCATAGGGAGCAAAGGAGTACACTAAAGGAGAGAGAAAGAGAGAGACAGCATGAACGAAAGACTGTTATGCATTATTGGACGTCTGTAATACTTTAACGGACGCTCTTATGGAATTACAGGCATTCATTATTGCGTTATGTATGGGGTTCCGTTAACCTGGGGTGGTATTCTTAAGATCTTAATCGAATAATGGAGTTAAGCGCTCTTGCTACACAGTAAACATGTTAACGTTATCGATTCGATCATTAAAGTGTACTTGAGATTAAGAATTAACCCCGATGGTTGTTCCCTAATCGAGATTAACTCTTTGCTCCATATGCGGACTGAAAGATATTGTGTAATATTAAAGCAAGTATAAATAGCATAAACGGTTTATTTCAAATTTATACCAGGATAATCAAATGTTTTTCCTAATATGCCTGACGCAATACACCATGAAATACAGTAATACAACAAACTCAGCTAAACATAATAAAATTTCATCAATATTTTTCAATGAGCGACAATTCACCCCTAACAACTAAATTTGTTGGGTGTCAATTTGTTGGGTATCAATTTGGTGGGTGTCAATTTGGTGGGTGTCAATTTGGTGGGTATCAATTTGGTGGGTATCAATTTGGTGGGTATCAATTTGGTGGGTATCAATTTGGTGGGTATCAATTTGGTGGGTATCAATTTGGTGGGTATCAATTGGTGGGTGTCAATTTGGTGGGTGTCAATATTTTGGGTGTCAATTTGTTTGGGTGTCAATTTGGTGGGTGTCAATTTGTTTGGGTGTTAATTTGGTGGGTGTCAATGTGGTGGTTGTCAATTTGTTTGGTGTCAATTTGTTTGGGTGTCAATTTGGTGGGTGTCAATTTGTTTGGGTGTCAATTTGTTGGGTGTCAATTATATATGTGGTCTGTATTTATAATAACAACTAAAACATAAAACAGTCTGCTTATTTTTGACAAGATATTTTTTTTGATTTGACGAGATTTCAACAAGACAAGATATAAAATTTTTAATTTTTCTTAACAATTGCTAAATAAAAATTAAAGAATATTTATTAAAATTTATTCTTTTTGAATGTAGGTAACTCAAAATTAACTCTCTTTTTTTTTAATTTTTAGCTTTCCAGCGATTTTCGCTACGTCACGGAAAACTTTACTGAAAAAAGGAGCTCTCCTGATATAAGCAAAATCTGGAGGGAATACTGCCCTTTTATTATCCGCGAAGTACTTGAAAAAGAAAATCAGGTGTCTTCTATCCTCAAAATCCTCGGTTCATTGGGAATTTCAGAAACAAGCGACATTGAAACAGCCGAAGAAGGTAATTATTTATTTTAAAAATTCATACAAGCATAACCAAAAAAATTTGGCAAGTTCCTTAATTTTGCTAAAAATAATGAAAAATTTTTTTAGTCTGCAATATAATTTCACTGGACGATTGTCTCGCGGCTCTGTGCCAAACGTAAGACCGAACATTTTTTTAATCTTGTGTTCGTTTTCTTTCGCTTCTTTTTTCTTTAAAGTTTTATAACTATAATTAGAATTGAAAATTTTATTAATTTACCCAAATGCTTTAGAAATGTTACTTTGTTGATGTTTTTAAATAGTTTAAGAACGCAATGCACAAAAATAAACAGCTGCGCGTGTAACATATTTTTCAGTAAAAAGCGCCAAAATTTTTTGGCAAATTTCTGAACTTGTGAACAATTAAGTAATGTCTTTTTTTGTGCCAATACAGTTTATTTTTGGTTTTCACTTACGTTATTTATTTAAAAACATAACAAACAAAATTTAAAAATTCTAATGCTTGCCTTTTAAAAAACTTTGGTAGCAAGGATATAAAAAGCGCAAATCCAGTCAATAAATTGGTACGCATTTGAAATTATATCTATCCAGTTTTTCAATCATTATAATAAAATAATAAAGTTTGACAAAAATATGTTTTAATTTAGGAGTATACTAAACAAATATTTTTTAGAAACAATGTCACTTGCAGCTCTCTTTTGTTTGCCCTATCTGGTACAAGAAAAGATGACGTATGCCGGAGCAAAATCAAGATCAGACGCCTTAAAAGCACTGGTATATATATGCAAGGTAAGTTGTTACAAACTTATTAAACTGATAATAATACGTCATATATGGTACTTCTTACGTAGTCTGATAACTATCAAAAAACATTTTTTTTAAATTGTAAAATAGATTGCAATATGTGTGTGTTTGTGTGTGTTTATGTGCGTGTGTTTATGTGCATGTGTGTGTGTGTGTGTGTGTGTGTGTGTGTGTATGTTTGTGTGTGTGTGTGTGTGTGTGTGTGTGTGTGTGTGTGTGTGTGTGTGTGTGTGTGTGTGTGTGTGTGTGTGTGTGTGTGTGTGTGTGTGTATGCGTGCGTGCGTGCGTGTGTGCGTGCGTGCGTGCGTGTGTTCATGTGTGCGTGTGTTGACAAATTAATTGTTTTAGCCTATTTTAACGCAATTTAAGCTATTTTAAATCTATTTTTACACAAACTATGCTCATTTGCACTATTTTCTTTTTTTCCCTTGTTTTACCTAATTCCCTGCTTGCTTTCTGTTTTATTGCCACCTCGTTTCAAAAAATTTGCACCCATATGCCTCACTTTTGAATGCTCCTCCCCTCACCAAAACTCCGGAAGGGGCAGTGCAAGGTTTGATGCCCTTATTAGGGCACACTTTAATTAGCGCAATCAATAATTAAGGTAAAAAAGTACACTAATTTAGGGCGTGTAGTGGTTTTATCAGGGCGCTCTCCAATGAGAACGCAACTGAGTTAGGGCCCTTATAATCTTATCATAAATCACTTTACTTTAAATGACTTTATAAATTAGTTTTGCAAATATAAACATATAAACACGGTTGTGTGTTGTTTTATATTATCAATTTTCAGGATTTATTTTTTCTATTACAATCCAATTATCCTCCATTTTTGTCAGGAAAATAACAATGGAACGATTGTTTTCCTAATTTGCATGCTCCGTCATTGAGGCGCGCTTAATAAAAATAATATTATACGCCTCCAAAATTTATACATTAATTATAACACCTGAGTGACTTTATTAAGACGTACACTAATTAAGGTGCGTTCAAGTTAGAGTAATAAATAGGGTATTTAACTTAATTTGGGCCAGGCCTTAATTTCGGCCACAAATTTAGGGTGTTAGAAAATTGGCTTATTTTTAAAACCCAAAAGAACTAGTACAAAAGTAACTGGATGAATGTTGAATAAAGTGTTTTCGCAAAAGTTTTTTATTTATGTTTTTCTGCATTATCAACATTTTCATACAAAAAGTGATTTTTTTGTGATTTTCTTAATTTTTGCTTTGTGTTTAACTGCATCAAATTTAGAACGAAGCACTATATAACCTTCAAATATCTTCTATTTAAGGTCTCTCCGGACAGTTTTCTTAAGTATGGAAAATCGCCATTTTTGGCATGCCAGATCTCGTGAAATACAGTAATATTTCACTAAAAAATTTATACGAGTTAAAAAGGCAGAAATTTCACGATTATAAAGTGAACATTCATTATATTATTGTAAATAATTGAAATAATTGATATTAAAAATCAAATTGCAATGAAATTTTTTTAAAACCCTTAAAAATATTTACTACACACTATTTATTTAAAAAATACTTCCAATAGAGAGACACAGTTACCCTCTTTCACGTACGTAAAAATTAAACTGAATATTGTTGTATTTATGGTTTAATAAAGAATTTTCCGTGAAAAATGGGGGTTAATTTTTTCAAAATTTCGTTAAAACTTCGATTTAATTTAATTTGGTAAAATTTAAAGCTCCAGATAGTATATTTCTACTGAAATTTATAATTTTTTGAAGGCCATAACATCTTTTGTATTTTTTACCGCATAAATAGTTCTGTCGTGTGTCCTGAGTTTTATCAATTTTTTTCAGAAGGGTGGTTTATAAATCGCTTTTAGAGCTCATCATCCCATGGTAACAGTGGCATAGTCGGTTAGCGCGTCGTCAAATTTTTTGAAAGGTCCCAAGATCGATTCCCACATAAAACATATTTGGCCACAATTTTTTTTTTTGATTTTATAATGTTTTTTTTTATTTTTTTACAATTTTAAAAATTTATTTAACATAAATTCAAAAAATATCATTATTGTAATCAGGATTTGTTGCCTGCTTTTCGCCAATTAGTCAAATTTTCGTCATTTGAATATCTTAAAATATTATAATACTCTATAAGTATAATAATTCAAATGTAAATTGTGTGTAAATAAAAATGGTTAATTTTTGCTCTTTATTGCAATTGGTTTACTACTAAACGCTCTGCAATAAAAACTGTCCGGAGAGACCTTAAGGCTCAAAATTGTTAATTTTCATGTTTTGATATTTTCTTCAAAGTCACTTTGCAATGCGTTTAACTAACTGCTCATTTTAAAATTCTGTTAATTTCGGCCACCTTAAAATTTAGGTAAAAGGACGGCAGGTCCTTTAAATATTATCGTACTCTACTGTATTTATAAAGAATTTTTTTGGTCGTTTGACTTTTTTTTGACGTTTTTTGTAGGCCAAAAATAAAAATTCAACAAAAAATACAGGTTATTAAAACTTGTTTTTTCAAGGTTTTGACATAATTATTTAATGTCTTGCTAATAACTATTGAGGTTTATAAACGGGAAAAAATTAAGTTACATGTACCAAGAACAATACCTAAGGATAAATTTGCAACCTTTTAAATTTTTTATTCTTTGTTTCGGCAATAGTTATAGCCAGTTTTTCCAGGTGGCCAAAGTTAATGGCTCGCTCCTTAATTTTGGCCACTATAAAAAATTTTTAAACCTCCACCGTTCTTTAAGTCTAACAGAAATTTTAAAAATTTGCGATGGAATGACAAAAATAGCTATCGTTTGATTTTTAGACCAAATTTTGGGTCGATTAGAAAAACCATAAAAAACTTATTCAAAAAAAATATGGCCGAAATTAAGTAAGTTACCCTATGTCTGAGCAGTACATGACGTCATATACATTATTTTCCTGTTATATATGTTTTACAAAATTACTTTTAAGTTTTGGAGTTCAAATTAGTCAATGACAATATCTTAATGAGCTTTATTTTTTCAAAAGTTGAACTTTACTTAATAATAGAAATTTTTTTGAAGGCTGAAACCGCTGTGGAAACTTTTGCAGCAGATTTCAATCAGAGTGAGCCGATAATAATCGCCAAATCAGATGAAGATCTCAAATTTAATAAGTATCAGGAGTTTTTTATCCTAATTGAATCTTGCTGTTTACCAGTGAGCGGGACCGCTGGAAGAGCGCTGGAGAGGCTCTATATGACCATTTGGGTCTTCAATATTGAATATCCGGCAGTTCTTACAAAAGTATACGAATTTCTGGATGTTATTTTTAATATGCAGATACCGCTTCAAGGTCGCTTTAAAAGGTTCAAACCAGGAAAACGATTCCCAAGATTAATGCCGGACAAACTAACCGATCAGCTTAAAGAAAAAGCAGATTTGGTGATTCAAAGTGCCAATAGCTCTGTAAATGAGCTCATAAATGAGTCCGTGTAAATACCGACTTAAACCAATTTTCAAAAAGCGAACAAACTATTTTAAAATTAAAATGTAAAAAAAAATATTGAATTAAAGATAAATTCTATCAGGGTGAAAATAGATGAGTGGTAAAGTAACCACTCGTTTTTTGAGAAAATATCACGTGCAGAGAAACACATGACGCAACTAAATAATAATTGGTTACATAACCGCTGAAAACTTATTTTTAAATTTTTCTCGCTCACCGGTTTATTGTTTATTTCTTTCTGGAGGAGAGCGGTTACGCCCTTAATTTCAGCCTGGAAGACTTTAGCTATAGTTGTTTAGTAACATTTGGTGCTTTTTCACTGCTCTTTGAAGTTTGACTCTGTTTTTAAAGTGAAGTGCCTAATTGAGCGTATAATGGCTGTAATTAGAGAACAAATTAATTATTATTGCATCCTTGGAGAGCACTTAAAATTTTAAAATAGGTTAGGTTATAAATTTATGCTTAGAAAAGGATGGTATTTTAAATAAACCGATTAGGTAATAATAGAAATTTTTTCATTAAATTTGTCAGAAAAATATATAAAGTAACCAAAAAAAGCAAAAATGGTGTAGCCAAAAAGTATCTAAAAAGCCAAAATTGTGTCTCAATTAATTAGAATATCCTTGTATAATGTGCTGGGTTTAACAAATTAAGATTTTTTTTGTTACTGTTTAGGTGTATGCTAAAAAATTATTATTAACTTAAAAATTACAATTAGCAAAATAAAGAAAAAAAATTAAAAAAAGAAATAAAAAAACTTGGCAATACGTTATATTTGTCATATGAATGTTTTTAGAATGTTTGTAAATTAGTGATGTCCTTTAAAGTGTAACACAAAAGATTATTTTGTGAAAAATTTCTTGTAAACTAAATTTTTTCAAAACTAATTAAAAACAAAAAATTGCCATAAAAATGCAGATGGCATAATTTAAAACACAATTAAAATTGAAATAATATTAGGGAAGAGCTGCGGATCTCTGTCCGCTTTAAACGGCCAGAACTCCAAAGCATTAATTTGCAAAAAACGAACATCGCTTTTTTAAATAGGTTAGGTACTTTGAAAATTAAGTTAAATGCCATATTGCTGCTATTTCTTACCAATAGATCATCATAATTAAAATCATCATAATCAAATATTTTGCTAATTTAAATACCTAAGGTTTTTAAAAAGTTTTTTGTTGTTTTTAGTTTTATGTTGTTTTTTGTTTTTTGTTGTTTTTTGAGTGTTTTTGTAGAGTTAGTTTACAACTGTATTGGGTTTTTTTTGTTATAATTAGACAAATTACACATGGCTAAAACCCAGACTTACAGTACCCAGAGTTACAATGCAAGGAAAAGTTTAGAAAATTGTTTAGTATTTATGGTCAACCATATTTAACAGGTTTTTTATTAAAGCAATAATTTTTAAATAGCTATAGTCAATTTGCTATAGTTAAAAAGGTTGATTTTTAAATATATTTTAAGAAAACGCAAGATTTAAAATGAAATATGCATTTTAATAATTGGTAAAAATGATAAGAACTACATAATTTTGTTAGGAGAGCATATTTTACCAAAGGAATAGGAAAATTCTATACAGTAATTGTATCAGCCTACGATTTTAATCTATAATTATTTTTATCATATAAATGTAAATCATATAAATTAACCAAATCTTTGGCAAGATATGCTCCTTTAAACGCTTTTTCTGAAACACGCTTTGTCTTTGTTTGTACAGACTATAGTTTTAATCAAAAAAGAACAATTTCATTACAATTCATTTATACAAGTCAGCAAAACGTAATTTTTTATAGTTTACTATGTTTCTTATAAGATCTCACATTTTTTATAATAATTTTGCCAGTTTACATTTTTGTTATAAAGTTTGGTATATTTTGTATCGTTGAATAAATTTCTTTTTGTGTTATCATGAGCAATACACATAAAAAACATAAAAAAACAAAAAAACAGGCCCAAAAACAGTGGGATGTGATTTTTACTGAAGATCTCTGATCAAACGCGAAACATTTAGCACATATTACTCATTTTTGTTTGCAAACAAATATATCAAATAAGTGCCAAATTGAAGCAAAAAAATAGACAGTTTAAAGTGAGGCCTAAAAATTTAAAAAAAGGTGCCAAAATGTTAGCTAGCCGCTATTGTGCCAGGTGTTTTTGCATATTTTTGGCTTTAAAAACTGCTGATACTTCTAAGAGAGTATGTTTTATAAACCATGATATTTGATTTATTCTATAATTTTTATTTTTATAAAGGATTTTTATTTTTTCTTTTCTTATAATCAACATAAAAAAAGCAAAAAAATTATATCAATACTATAACAAATTTACTTCTAATCCTATATAAGAGAGTATAGGCAAATGAAACCCAACTGACCTCAATGACTTGAAGTATTGTATCGATTATTTAGCAATAAAATAATTTAAAATTTTCAGAATAAACTGTTTAATAGTAAAGATTAAAGACCTTATTTTAACAATTATTAATCAAATTACTATAATTTGGAACAAAAATGGAAATTTTGTAGGGCTAAAATTGATTAATTTTTGTATATTTTTTGAAAGGCGTTAATAAAAAAATTCTGTATTCCAATTCGTTAAAAAAACGTGATAACCACAAAATTTTAGTTACTTTGCTCATGTCCTCTTTCAAACTTATTACTTAAGTTTTCAGTTTATTTATTTTTTTTAGTTCTAAAGAAGTATGTGCTGTTAGGCAATCCAATTGCTACATCTTGTTTATCCTGGTAAGTGTCAATGATTGTAAAAACATTGATTAAATAAAATATTGATTAATTAAATTAATTAATTAAAATATTGATTAAATAATTAATTAAATAACTAATTAATTAAAATATTGATTAAAATACAATTTGGACATATTAATAAAAAAATGAGGAATTTAGGTTGGTTTTAAAATTATTAGTTTTTTTAGACCAATAGCTACAGTGGATATGAACGGTATTTTCTCATAGGACTTAGCGGAACCTAAATTCTGATAATTGTTGCAATATCATTAACAATTTTTCTTTACTGCTGGAAAAGGTCGCAGAGACCTCAAACCCAATTTTTTTTTAGTTCCAGTGCAACTTCTTTTAATTTGTTCTTCAATTCCGTGTGCTCAAACATAAAAAACAATGCTTTAAATTAAATTAAAACAAAAAAATTTAATAAATTTATTAAATTGCATGATTTTATAGAACTCCTTTAAAAAGAGTCTTGTTTTTTTGCATTTTGATAGTGTATTGTAAAAATTACATAACAAGATTTTAAAACACACATACACCCATTGCCTGCATTTAAATCTTATTTTTAACAGAACCATCAGCAAGCCTTAGGAATTAATTAACCGAAAAAAATTCACAGTAGCAAGTTTGGAGGGAGCCCAAACTCCTACAAAAATACTTTATATTTTAATTTGTCATATTTAGCAAATTGCTGCAACCAAAATGTTGTGTTTTCAGTGTCAATGTACAAAAAAGGATTCCACAACAGTAGTTTATTTGCTAACAGGAACAGATAAACAGCAGCAGTAGCAAGTAGCACAAGGCAAAGCAGTAGTATAGTACAGGCAGTAAATAGCCAGAGCATTAATGGTAAAGCACAAAGAAAGGCAAATATCCACAACAAATAATTAGGAGCTAACAGGCCCCATTTATATACCAGCAAAGCATGCTTCCAGAAGTTTCTAGAACGTTCTTAGCCAATGAGCATTAGGTAATATGACCTCACTTTCCAGAATGTTCTAGAAGGTTCTACATGCAATCTTAGGAAAACATTTTACTTATATACTCAAAATAATTTTGAAACATAAAGTCACTGAGTTTCCTAAATATACATAACAGCTATACCTAGGGACTCATGGCATGCATAGGTACCTCAGCAAGCTAAAAAGCACTTAGCTTATATCTATTATGTTTTATCACTGTAGTTTATATCAAAGTATTAGCAGTTTGTAAAGTACCTTTAACACCTACCTGCCAGACTGAGGTTATCCCACCAAAGGCGATCAGTCTAATTACAGCAAGTCTTAGTCTTCTGCTTCTGATTTTGTTTGGAGCGGCCAGGGTTGTGAATCCCATATTCATCTCCAGTTGGTAGGCATGGATTCCTCTTTTTGTTAGCTGCTGGCAGTTCATTATACTCCAAGTCTCTTAGCTCTGGAATTGAAGTGTATGCAGTTTTATTCTTTTGCACTCCAGGATCCTCATCTTCATGAAGTCCATAGCAAGGTTGGAGTTGTTCCAGGTGTCTGCGCCAAGTTGGACCACAGGGGCAAACCTTGACATTAACGCTTCTTGATCCAAAAACTTTTGTGACCCCTGCAGGTACCCAACGTGGATCCTTGTCACATTTTGGACCACAGTACAAGGCATAGCAAGGTGTTCCCACTGAATAGAACCACATCTTAGCAATCTGCGCTGAAGAATTTTCCTTCATCTGGAACTTTGTGGCCAACTGGGCTTGCTTTCCTTGAGCCAAGTGTGGAGGTGAAGGCAGTAGGACATCAATCTTGCAGCGGATCTGACGTCCATTTAGCAATTTACTAGGTGAAAATCCAGTAGGCAAAGGTGTGCGCCTGTAATGTTGCAAGAATTCTTGCAGTGCCATCCTTGGTGCCAAAGATGATTTCTTTAGAGCCTGCTTGAAAGATTGAACTAGGCGTTCAGTGTAGACAACATCTTTGCATCTTTTCTTTTTATGATAATTTTTAAAACTAGTATCTATTGTAGGAAAAGTTGCAAGTAACAACAATAGATTCTATTGTAAAGCAAGTTGCAAGTAACGACAATAGATTCTATTGTAACCCAAGTTGCTGATAAAATCAATAATTGAACTACTTATAAAATCAATAATCAATAATTTTTTGTGCCCAATAAAATTGTTTTAGCCCCTTCCACTTTAAACCCCACAGAACAAAACATAAAGTCGCAAATCAGCACCCACCATTGGAGGGCCTGTAAAATTCAAATGTGTTTTAAACTTTCGCCAACCGCCCTTTAAATTACCTAAATTAAACACTAAATCCGAAAAAATTAGCTTTTTTAAATTTTAGTCTTTTAAAGAATACCTTTGCAGTCATTTTGAGCTATCTCCCGTGCAAACCCGTTAAGATTAAAGCTTTCAAAATTAGGGTTAAAGCTATGCGGCGGCATATATTTTTACTACCCAGCGAGATTGCTCCGGTTGTCAATACTTGCAACTTGCCTTACAATAGAATCTATTGTTGATACTTGCAACTTGCCTTACAATAGGATCTATTGTCGATACTTGCAACTTGCGTTACAATAGAATCTATTGTCAATACTTGCAACTTGCCAATAGAATCTATTGTCAATACTTGCAACTTGCCTTACAATAGAATTGCGTTTACAAAATTACATCCAAAAAACGAGTTTTCCAAAGACGGGAAGTTTAAAAGACAAAGTTTCCAGAATTGTAGAAGATAAGATGTTGAAAGACGTAAATTAAAAGCGTAAAAAACGAAATTTCCTTAGCCGCACTCATTAGAGCGATTAACCAAGGATTAGCCAAGGATTGTGGATTGGCTTTTGCGTTTGCTCACATAATAAAATTTAAATTGATAAAAAACTTAATTCCTCTAAATAATGATTAATAATTAACAATAAACTTAAAACATAAGCAAACATACAGAGAACTTAAATTTTTATCAATTTAAATTAATAATGTGAACCAATGCAAAATCAAAATATTTTTTTTTTAATTAACTTGTATCAAAATTCGATTTGACCGATTCAAAAGTAATTATCATTCATATTATATCACAGGGAGAGCAAGCAGCAAGGGAGAAAGAGGAAAATGAAAAAAAGAGGGGGAAAAGGCAAAATTGAAGTAAAAATAGGTCTAAAATGGCTTAAAAAACATTGAACTAGGCTAAAAACCACCACGGGTGACCCCCATAGGTGCTCAGCCTCTCGAATTTCGGGGGGTATAGGGGGGTCACATCTTATGAAGGGGGTGTCCGGCAAGACCCAAATTTTGAGGGGGGTGTACCCAATATTTCCGCGCTGCCTTGAAATGAGCTAAAAACGGGTAAAAAAACGTAAAACAAGCTTATAAATGCTTTAAAACTGTGTAAAATTGAAATAAGACCTTATTGCAACTTATAAATTTTTTTAAATTCTTTTTATAATAATGTGGAGTGGTGTAGTCAGGATTTCATTTCGGGGGGGGGCGGTCTAGGGGAGGAAGAAAAATTGTTACCGAAGGGGTGAGAAGCGCCACCGCCTGTGCCGCGTAGCGGCGCCAGCCGATGCGAAGCGTCGGCCGGGGGGTCTGGGGGTGTCCCCCCAGCCGCCAGAGGCAAATTTTTTTTTAAAATATATACGAAAAACAGCTTAAAAATCGTCCTCTGGTGATCGCGTGAACATACATTTTACTTTTTGTTTTTTTACCTAATTTCTACAAAATTTTCTGTGATCTTAAAAATTCAGTCAGGGGGTCCGGGGGCAGAATGCCCCCCGAGGGAAAAAATTTATAATTTGAGGCGCTAAAATACACTAGAAATTTTAATTCCAAATGATACTAATTACTAAATTTAATGTTTTTATAGCTATATTATACATTTAAAACGTGTGTTTAAAAAGTTAATAAAAGGATAATAGTGTTTATAGTAGTTTTATTAAACATGTAGGGTAGTGCATTTAATTTTGGCACTTTTACCAATTGGGCATTTTTGATTTTGGACTATATCTTTGGTAATCCTGGACGGAATATGACGTTTGATAGCTCAAATGAGAGCTAATTATAATATGTAGATGACTGTCGTGAGCTTTTTATTTGTTATGTTATGATATTTTCATGTGAAATTGTGTAATTTACAAAAAATAAAATTGCTACTCCTTTTTAGAACATGGGCATTTCATGATTACGCAATAAATTGATTTAAAAATTAAACTGTCCTGGTAAAATTTAGTGTATTTTCCGAATTTTTAGTCCCCGTGGTTCTACGTTGCTTCTGTGGTGAGCAATCGTTATAAAATAAAATAGTGTAATTTCGGCACACATATTGCTGTAGGTAAAAACAAGTTGAATTAAGTGGTCAGGTTTAAATTGTAGTTGTAAATAGTTAAAAGACAACGTTGAAATGTGTAGGGGTCATAGCACCTCACTTAAACTCGATTAAGTGGGTCCTTTTAAAAAGTGCTGAAATTAAATGCACTTTTTTCCCAAATTTTGCTCATTTTGATACCAGTTGGCATTTTAGCTGTAACTTTTTGCCAGTTACACGTTGAACAACAAATAGAAGCTTAAATTAAAGAAAATTGTCTAGAGATAATGATAGGCTTTTAAATTTTTGAAAATGACGATTTTTCGACTGAGAAACAATTGATTGTTTGTAAAGTGCCGAAATTAAATGCATATATTTAATTTCAGCAATTTTCCATTTTTTTTTAAACTGATTTAATTAAGTAAAAAGCAATTTTTGTACATTGAAACTTTTATGACGCAACGCAGTATCGTAAAAGCTTTAAAATGAGCTATCAAACGTGAAAATCGGGACATACAGTGAAAAGTTACATTGGAAAAACAAAAAAGTGCCAAAATTAAATGTACTACCCTATGCCTTAACTACTAAATGGGATAATCAATTTGAAATTGAAAAACTAAGATAAATTGTCAATTTAAACTGGCCACGTAGCGGAGAAATTTAAAGGTAATAAAAGGTAATAAACACTCCGCGCGAAAAATTTTTTAGTCCTTTTATAATACTTAAAAATTTTTCTCTGGGAAGCAAATTCGAGAGGGTGTCCCTAGATACCCCAAATTTAAGGGAGGGGGGGAGGGTGTCAGCGAAATCCGAAATTTTGGGGGGGGGGGTTAACCCCCCCCCCCCCAACCCCCCTTCCCTCCTGCCCACCTATGGTAACCCCCCATGGACCCTGGACCATTAAAATGGGACAAAATATCAATAATAAAGCCCTAATATAATTGTACGACACAAGGGCATAGGGGGAGGGGGGTAGGGGTTGAGTATAGAGGAGGGGGGTAGGGTGGGATTCACCCCCTTTCCTAGCCTCGAAATTTTCGACCCTCCCCCTACCCCTAAAATAATTTAAGGGTCCCTTCTCCACAAAATTTTAAATTTTGACACCCTACCCCCTTTGGAATTCTATATAAACTCCACCCCCCTTTTTGAGCCAAATACATTGTTTTAGTCAAAAATAAGAGAAACGGTACAAGTTCTATCTGTTTACCAAAATTCGATTAGACCGATTCAAAAAAAATTACAAATTGTAAACCATCTTTATAGCATAAATTGAACATGTAGACCTTATTTTTGTGGTTCTTTTCGGATATGAGCCTCTGAAAAAAAGTTATGAGCCGATTTGTACCTAAAAATTGCCCTTTTTGGCATGTACAATAAATGTTATTAAGAAATCTTTTTATTACGCCTTTAATTAAATTAATATTATTTTTTTCGTATAACCAAGGGTCTGGCAGTTACAATAATACTTTTATTTTTTTCATGGTATGAAAAAATAAAAGTATATTTTGAACGGTATGATTCCCATATGCGTCCCAAAATTCGATTTGACCGAACTTAAGGAAAATACACTTATAAAACATCTTTATACCCTAAATCAAACCCGCACACTTGATTTTGCTGATTATTTTTGAGATTTGAACTTTTCATTAAGAGTTATGAGCCGATTTATACCCAAAAAAAAACTTTTTTTGCAATGAAAAATTTATGATATCAAATAAATTTTTTATTAGGCCTTTAATCAAATAATTTTTTTGTATTACCAAGTGTCCGGCAGTTATAAATATACCTTTATTTTTTCATGGTAACTACCCTTTTTTATAATAACAGCTTAAATACCCGCCAAAGTTTAGTTCTAAAAAATTCGCGTTCTTGAAAAACAACTTATTTTACTAAACATCAATTATATTCTAGCAAAAGACGAAACAAAGCTTGGAAAAAAAGCCTTATATTAAATGGAATAGTATAAAGCTACATAAGTCTAAAAACTAAATG
>JASAMX010012409.1:0-11251 GCA_030248175.1 Microlaimidae sp. YZB2_3
TTAAGTTATTACAGTATCTAGTAGTTTTTTGTTTACTTGTTTTCTCAAGTTCTTCTGCGCAGTTACTGTCCAATGCAAACAACAACACAAACAGTGCGTGAAAAGACTTATTAAAATACCTGTAAAAATATATATCAATGCATTTCACTGTTAAAACGAGCTTTAAAATAAACTATCGTAATGTAATTTTCAAATAAAACTAATCGTTACAAATTTTAATTAAATATCGACGATAATATTATTTAAGAATATTTTTAGGATATATCTTTAAAAACAGAAAGAAATATAGAAGCTTTGCTTCCTGTTTATTTGACTAACTTAATGTTTTAAACGTGTCTGCCACATTTGTTTTGTGCACAGATTTAAAGAATTTTTAATGACTATAAATTTACGAAAATCCTCAGTTAAATTTGTAGAAAATTTTTTTAAAGTTTTACGTTTTCAACGATTTAAATGACATAATGTATAACTTGCACTGTTTTAACGTTTGAATCACTTTATCCTGAAGCAGGATTAACGAAAAATTAATCCCAGTCTCCTCCTGGCTTAGCAATCAGATAAGACCACTCTCCGAGAGAAAGAAATTGCCTCGAATGCGGGTATGGAACGGCGTTTAGCAACCGGGTGGGCTAGGCTAAGGTCACTCAAATAAGCTAGCTGGCTCGCGCAATTCCCACTGGTTTGCGTCTCCTTTATTTTTGAAACAACGCGCGCGAAATCAAATGTGAGCCAGAGAAGAAGCGGCTTTAGTTGAAGCCTATCGGCTAAAACCTTTTAATAGGCCGCCGCGTGCGCGATTGGGCTTTAAAGTCGACGGGGAGTGAGCTGCCTTATACACAGACCCTAAATGCTATCGCCCTTGCTTCCAATTTCCTCTTTGTGATGTCTGGCCCTTTTAATCTTAATAACCTTTTTTTAATAATGAATTCGGAGGGTGGAAATATATTGTTAAAAATTTTCGCAGGGATAGGAGGAGTGCGAAAAATTTTAAAATGAAGAAGAATTATGAGCGAAAAGTTATAAAAAATCCACAAGATTCTGAAAGAAAAAAATGCAAAAATGCCAGCCACAAGAAAGAAAGAGGCTCCCAACTTGAGAACGAAGACATTGCGAAATTATTAAAGTAGATAAATTAAACTTCTATCAATGATTTTACATCATTTCTAAAAAACTTGAAGTGATAAAATTATATTTTAAAATGGATAAACGATTTGTAAATTAAATTATTAGAATTTTCTTTAATTTTATACCTTACAGTTTTCAGAATATTTTGAAGTTAAATAAACGTTTAAAGTATCTTTTTGGTGCCTTAAAATGATTTTTTTCCTGGGGAGCATCCCGCCCTTCCCCCGACCCCTTGAAAAAAGGCTTTGCCCCTTAACCCCACTAGAGGGTTCCCCAGCCCAGACCCCTTTAGGGTTAATGACCCCCGGTTAGCCAATTAAAGAAATTAAAAATTTTCAAAAGGTTTCCAATAGTAGTTTTTGACATGCTAAAATTTTAGGGGGGCGGGGGGGCTGGCGCCCCCAGACCCCTCTTAGTTGGGGGGGCCCTTCTCCGCCTAACCCCACCCCTCAAACTACTTGCCTTTTATGAGGTACTCTAGGTGTGCCCTCCCTACACCCCAGGCTACACCCCACACGCACACCTCCTCGCGGCACGTATTTTCCCCCTTTGAGTATATGCTCCTCAAAATGAAATCCTGGATACGGCGGTGATCTCCATGTTTTTTAGGGGACTCTAATATGGGAAAAAAAGTTACCGAGCTATTGCTAGGCGGCTGGAAATTTTAGGAGGGAGAAAAAAAGTATATACACAAATCAACCAAAATATGATTGTTTATTTTGCGTGATGTGTAGTACTCATTGCTGATTAAAATTATTGTATATACTATTTTCAATAACATTTGACAAGATATATAGCGGAAAATATGCTTATTATGGTAACTTTACCGCTGAGTGAAGCGAAGCGGAACCTTTTTTTTTTTGCCTTTTGGGGGTCAATTGTCGTACCAAAACTATTTTAGTTTGGCGCCGAGCGATTAGCGAGGCGCTAGAAAATCTTGAATTTTTAGCTTCTGAAAACTCCCAAATTTTACCATCTGGCGACCATTTCGGGGGGGGGGGCGGGGCAGCCGCCCCCCTCCGTCTTACCACTTTTCTTATCTCTTCTCTGTCTACTCATTTCGCGAGCGGGTCAGCTGCTCCCCTGGTTACGTCCCTGCGTCACGCAGATGTAGTTTCTAATCACGAAAAACTACAAAACAAACCTGAAAAATATCGTAAATGTAAGATTTACTGAAATTTTGTAAAGTACCCCACGACTGTTCAAGGCAGCTCTCGCAAAGATTTTCCTTCATTTTTTTGCTCCGGCACTTGTAATTTTATCAGGACAGGATATTTTTTATTCATTGGAATAGTTCAAATGTTTTTAGACAGCATATCGGTAAAACTCGAGCTGCGGGGGGTGGGAACGTGGGCAGTACGTCTTCCTGCCATAGTCGTTCGAGAGGAGGAAGAAGTAGTCTTCACTCCTGGAAGGAAGGGAGCGGCTTCCTTCCGCCCCCCACGGACTCTTTCTCTTCCGTTCCTCGCCAAGGCAACCAGGAGGAGGGCCAGGGCACGGATGTCATCCCCCACCCGCCTCCCACTTCCTTCCAGTCTCTAAGCGAAGCCAACGGTCAAACAGTGGGGCGCCTGCCCTCGCTCTCGGGGATCGGCCCCGTGCCGCGGAATGACGAGCTCCTCTTCAGCAGTGAAACGGCCAGCCAACCTCCCAACAGGCACAGACAGAATCAACCCTCCCTGCCGCCGCACTCACGCAGAGCGGAGAGCCCACCGAAGATTCATAGTGTGTATTCGGATACAGCTCGCAAGCCTAAACCGAGTGTGCCGGATCGCCAACTCAAACCCAAACGGAAACCTAACTCCGAAACGCTGTAAGTTTTTAGTCGAAATCGCCATTTAATTATTGTATTATATTTTTACTTTGTAACATGTTCTTAAATAATGAAAAAATTTAGTCGAATTTTGGCAGAATACGAAAAGAAAGAGATGGGAAATGCAGTTCATGTGATGGCTCATCATTCCAAAACTGGACGGCCGGTAAAATAAATTTTATTATTATTTTTAATTTTATTTTTAAATAAATTGCTTTATGCTTATAAATTATGCTTTTTTTTAATCAAAGAACATTCAATTATGATTTTTCGATAAATATATATAAAAAGATTTTTAAATGAACATGAATGAATCTTTATAATATTCGCTACTAAGTGTTAACCAATTTCTAACATTTAAGTAATAATTAAACAATTTTACAATGTTTTTTAGCCCTATCCTGGTTTGACTGGTCTGATTAATCTTGGAAATACTTGTTTCATGAATTCTGTTGTCCAAGCTCTTTCAAATACACCAAAATTGGCTCGTTATTTCACTTCAAGAGACTATTATCAACATATAAACCAGTAAAGATTATAATGAAACCATTTATTGGCATGAGAGAATTGGAGTGGGTTGAACTCATACATGGGCACGGGGGGGTTGGGGGGGTTCGTTAACCCCCCAAATTCTGAGAAGGGGGGTTTAACCCCCCCACTCAGAAGTGGGGGGGGGGTGAAAAGGTTACCCCCCCCCCCAATTTTGGAAAAATGAAGAAAAAAATGTCTTTAAAATGACTTCTAACTGTCTCCAAACTTAAGTTTTGAGGTTAAAATGAATGTTTTAAGCAATAAAAAGCTCAAAAATGCTATAAAAAGGGCTTTTTGACCTAAAATTAGCGTTTTTTACCTATTTTTTTCTTCAAAATCGAAAAACGATATGGGTAAAATGCACTCCAGAAAAAAAAACGATATGGGTATTTTGCGTTTCTCGGATTTTAACCCCCCCCCCTAATTTGGGGTTTAACCCCCCCCACTCCGGACCAACTTACCAACTTACCCATGTATGGTTGAACTCCTTTCAAATTTTGGAATGGGAAGTTTAAACCATACGTAGGCAAGTTGGATTGGAGTGGGGGGAAGGGAATAAACCCAGATTTGATAGGGGGTTAAAATTCGAGGAACGCATTGTACCCATATCGTTTTTCGATTGTAAAGGAAAAAATGGGTAAAAAAACGCTAATTTTAGATCAAAAATCCCTTTTTATTGCAGATTTGAGCTTTTTATCGCGTAAAACACTCATTTTAATCTCAAAACCTAGGTTTGGAGGCAGTTAGAAGCAATTTTTCTTCATTTTTTCAAAATTGCAGGTTTACCTTTCCTTCTCCCACCCCTTAGGAGTGGGGGAAAAATCAGACGTAGAGAACAAATTAATACGCGAACAAAATTATATACTAATGTATGTTTTCCTAGAAGAAGCGTGACTCGTGACAATGTTGAAAGTTGTTTAAAGACAGATTGCACTGTGAGTTATAATATATTATGTTAATATTAAAAATGTTCAGATATCCTGGTAGGTATGACATAGTAAACAATGCAGTATGTGGGCGTATTATGCACAAATACTGCATCGTTTACTATACCATAACTACCAGAATATCTGCGCATTTTTAATATCAACATTTTTAATAGTTAATTTAATAACAATCTACTTCAAATTTTTTTATTCTAAAAATTAGCATAGGTTTCCGCTTAGCAAAACCTTCTGGTATTCGGTAGAATTTTGTTTTATTGCATGTATGAGTAAGATGGATACATGAACATTTCCGCCCTAAAATTTGAAACCGCCTAAAATTTTGAAGCGCTGTAATAAAGCTTACAGTGGTTTTTTTTTGTAAAAGAAATCCCTTCTCCCAAAAAAAAAACAACCAAGGAACTGGCTACCTATTGTTACTGGTATATCCCTCTACTGAAATTTAGGGGCCCCTGTCTTTGACAATACTCCGCTCCGCTCTCAGTTTTTGTCTGTGCTCGGCAGAGTTTCAGAGCATGAGAGCGCCGCCCCCTCCCACCTACTTTCTCTATTTAATCCAGGAGTCTGTCTGGAGTCCACGTTGATTTCTAACAACTTTAATAATTTATAGAGGAAACCGTCTTGGATCTGGCGGAAAATTAGCGACGACTTTTTCAGCTCTTATTTACTTACTTCACATTCAACAGTACAAATATGTGCACCCAGGAAAATTTCTGGTAAGTATTTTGATTGTTATTGATTAAAGACCTGGAGTCGTATGCTCAAGGTTTAATCCGACTTGAAGTTAATTTAAGATTAGCGATTGTCGACTCACGGTAAACATACTGGCAGTAGCGATCGGATAATCTCGTTCAACGGATTTAATTTGAGGTTAAGTATTATTCTCAGATTAAATGGTCCCTTATCCACCCGCATATCCATTAAACTCGCCAAGTTTTAAACCATCTTCCAAGGTGGTTTAAAAATTGAATAACTTTCTTCACTAATCATAGATTAGTCACCATTTAATCTAAGATTAAGTTTAAATCTTACCTTAAGTTGGGTAAACGAGATTATGCAATCAATACTGTTTACTGTGTATCGACAATCGCTAATTTCAAGTCGGATTAAACCTTCAGCTGGCATTACGACCGCTGTATGTTTGTATTTTATAAAGTTAAAAATCATATTTTTCTAAGTTTTACTAGCTTTCTCTAAGCACACAATGTGCGGTATGGCTTTGGTTTATGGCGTGCCGCCGCCAGAAGTCTGGTTCGTATAGCACAGTCATGTTCCAATTTAATTTTCTATGACGCAACAATTAAGTACAATTATGGATAAAAGCTTACATTTTTTTAAATATCAGCATAAAACCTATAATTAAGAAAGTAAATAAAAAATTGAGATAAAAAGGTTAACAAAAAATGTAAAAAGTTTTAACGTATAAATAATGTTAAATAACTTAGTAAAGAAATATAAAAATTAAAATACTACTAAAAACTAAATATAATATTATGTATTAAACTCATTTAACCACCATTACTGTTATTCTTCTCAATCCCGTTTCTCACGACTTTTTGGTGTTTAGAGTGTTGCGGCTCGTGTTACAAGAATGTTTGGAGATGGAGCCCAACATGACGCACAGGAATTTTTGGTGATGGTAATGGACGCTCTACATGAAGATCTTAATCAAGTAAATATTCTTTCTGTCTTCCATAAAACGGGTCAATCATTAAAATCCACAGCATTTTACTTCTTTCGTATTCTTCTAGTTGTTATCCTTGACTACATCTCTACACCAACAAAATGTTGGTATGGAGTATTAGGCGGTCATATATCTGCTCTACAAAAATGTATTGGCAAATGTTGATTAATTCCATACTTTATAATTTTTATTCTAGGTTATGCAAGAGGATAAAATTCAAGTGCCGGAGCAAAAAAATGAAGGAAAATCTTTGCGAGAAGCTGCTGAACAGTCGTGGGGGTACTTACAAAATTTCAGTAGATCTTACATTTACGATATTTTTCAGGTTTGTTTTGTAGTTTTTCGTGATTAAAAAGAGTTACATTGTGCGTGACGCAGGGACGTAACCAGGGGAGCAGCTGACCCCCCGCTCGCGAAATGGTCAGACAGGAGAAAAAATAAGAAAAGTGGTTGAGCGGAGGGGGGCGGCTGCCCCGCCCCCCCCCCCGAAATGGTCGCCAGATGGTAAAATTTGGGAGTTTTCAGAAGCTAAAAATTCAAGATTTTCTAGCGCCTCGCTAATCGCTCGGCGCCAAACTAAAATAGTTTTGGTACGACAATTGACCCCCAAAAGGCAAAAAAAAAAAATTCCGCTTCGCTTCACTCAGCGGTAAAGTTCCATAATAAGCATATTTTCCGCTATATATCTTGTCAAATGTTATTGAAAATAGTATATACAATAATTTTAATCAGCAATGAGTACTACACATCACGCAAAATAAACAATCATATTTTGGTTGATTTGTGTATATACTTTTCTCCCTCCTAAAATTTCCAGCCGCCTAGCAATAGCTCGGTACTTTTTTTCCATATAAGTACCCTAAAAAACATGGAGATCACCGCCGTATCCAGGATTTCATTTGAGGGGGGCATATACTCAAAGGGGAAAATACGTGCCGCGAGGAGGTGTGCGTGTGGGGTGTAGCCTGGGGTGTAGGGAGGGCACACCTAGAGTACCTCATAAAAGGCGGGTGGTTGAGGGGTGGGGTTAGGCGGAGGAGCCCCCCCCCCCCAACTAAGAGGGGTCTGGGGGCGCCAGCCCCCCCCCCCAGTAAAATTTTAGCATGTCAAAAACTACTATTGGAAACCTTTTGAAAAATTTTAATTTCGATAATTTAACCGGGGGTAATTAACCCTAAAGGGGTCTGGGCTGGGGAACCCTCTAGTGGGGTTAAGGGGCAAAGCCTTTTTTCAAGGGGTCGGGGGAAGGGCAGGATGCTCCCCAGGAAAAAAATCATTTAAGGCACCAAAAGATACTGCAAACGTTTATTTAATTACAAAATATTGAAAACTGTAAGGTATAAAATTAAAGAAAATTCTAATAAATTAATTTACAAATCGTTTATCCATTTAAAGTGTGATTTTATCACTTTAAATTTCAAATAAATATGTAAAATCATTGATAGAAGTTTAATTTATCTACTTTAATAATAGCGCAATGCGTTCTCAAGTTGGGAGCCTCTTTCTTTCTTGTGGCTGGCATTTTTGCATTTTTTTCTTTCAGAATCTTGTGGATTTTTTATAACTTTTCGCTCATAATTCTTCTTTACGTTAAAATTTTTCGCACTCCTCCTATCCCTGCGAAAATTTTGAGCGATATTTCCACCCTCCGAATTCATTATTAAAAAAAGGTTATTTCGATTAAAAAAACCGGACGTCGCGGAGGGGAATTTGGAAGGAAGGGCGATCGCATTTAGGGTCTGTGAATAAGGCAGCTCACTCCCCATCGACTTTAAAGCCCAATCGCGCACGCGGCGGCCTAAAAGGTTTTAGCCGGCGAGAGGCTTACAACTAAAGCCGCTTCTTCTCTGGCTCACATTTGATTTCGCGCGCAGTTGTTTCAAATATAAAGGAGACGCAAACCAGCGTGGGAATTGCGCGAGCCAGCTGGCTTATTTGAGTGACCTTAGCCTAGCCCACCCGGTTGCTAAACGCCGTTCCATACCCGCATTCGAGGCAATTTCTTTCTCTCGGAGAGTGGTCTTATCTGATTGGTCAGCCAAGGAAAAGAAACTGGGATTAATTTTGCGTTAATAGGCTTTAAGATAAAGTGATTCGAACGTTAAAACAGTGCAAGTTATACATTATGTCATTTAAATCGTTAAAAACGTAAAACTTTAAAAAAATTTTCTACAAATTTAAATGAGGATTTTCGTAATTTATAAGCTTAAAAATTCTTTAAATCTGTGCACAAAACAAATGTGGCAGACGCGTTTAAAACATTAAGTTAGTCAAATAAACAGGACGAAGCTCTAGATTTCTTTCTGTTTTTAAAGATATATCCTAAAAATATTCTTAAATAATGTATCGTCGATATTAAATTAAAATTTGTAACGATTCATTAAAAAATTACATTACGATAGTTTATTTTAAAGCTCGTTTTAACAGTGAAATGCATTGATATATATTTTTACAGGTATTTTAATAAGTCTTTGCACGCACTGTTTGTGTTGTGTTTTGCATTGAACAGTAAATTAAGAAGAACTTTAAAAACAAGTAAACAAAAAACTACTAGATACTGTAATAACTTAATATAAAATTATATCTCTATAAACACATCGTAGTTAAACCGCTCATCTTTTCATTTAACATGTAAATGTAGCCGGAATTCAGCGCGGTAATTTTTAAAAAACCGCACATCACCATTTAATTACAGTAAATATCGTGCTGGGTGCCGGATATACTTATATGATGAGCGCTTTAACTACGATGCGTCAATAAAATTTTACACGGCAAATACAACCGTTCCATATGAACTTGGAGCAGAAAATAGGAAATTTTGGTCCGAGCCTTCAAAGAGGAGCTCCAGAGAAGAGCTCCGCTTTTAACGTAGCGCCGTTTCTCTGGAACACTGCTTTAGTTTTGGTACTATTTTTATAAATATTTAAAGAGTAATGTCATAAATTATTTGTCAAAAAGTTTTTAATTCAAGTTCAAACAAGCTTTAAATTGCGCATTTTCAGGGCGGAGCTCTTAAAATTGCCGGAGCTCTGGAGCATTTTTTGTTTAGTTTAATGCCATTTTTTAGACTCTAAAATGTGTGTAAATAAAAATAAAACGAAAAACACAATATTTAAGTTAAAATTTATAATCAATATTTTTATCAAAAAACCATTTTTAAGTGAAAAACATTATAGCATGCGTGAAATAAAGCCTAGAATACTAAATAAAAACCATTTATTTTTAATAGAATTATGGTTAAGATATAATCTGTCTGACCGCATAAATCTTTTTAATTTTTATCTTTACAGAAAATATACAAAAACTATTTAACTTTTACCCTTTAAAAAATTTGAAAATTAATTGTTAAAATACGGCATTTAATCTTTGTTATTTAACCATTTTTACTGAAAAATTTAACTGATTTTGTTGTTAAACAGTCGATTTAATTCTACAAATCAATCAGGTCAGCTAGGTTTGATTTGCTGATAACAAATAAACACAATAAACATATAAAAATATAAGATTATAGTTTTAGTAACAAGAATCCGATACGATTCTGAATCAAATGGTAAAATCAAAAACCAGCGAACGCAAAATTAAACTTAGCTTTTTTTTCTCATTTGACCAATCAGAGAATACCTCGGAGAAAGGAGAGAAGTTGCCTCGGATGCGGGTATGGAACGGCGTTTAGCCACCCGGTTTCTATAAAGCAGCAGCGAGTGCGCAAAGTGACAAACAGGTTCTTTATAACAGAAACAGCGTCTGTCGGGTGTTTTTCGTTTTATTTAACACAGCGCCGGTAGCGTCGCGTATTTTATTTCCCTTTTTTGTTTTTTGTTTGTAATACTAAGCGTGTTTATTATTTGTTATTTGTAATACTAAGCGTGTTTATTTATAAAGAAAAATATAAAAACATATTTTTAAAATTCCTTTAACATTTTGAAAATATTTTTTTAAATATTTTTGTATTCCTATGTATCTTATTTTTAAAATTCTTTTCAAGATTTTTTTCTTAAGGTTCTTTTTAAGAATTCTTTTTTTTTTTTAAGATTCTTAATTATTTTTAAGGTAGAACAATACAGTTGCAAAATTTTCGCCGAGTTTCCCCAAAACACGTTTTCGGGGGGTCCTGATTACAAATCATACCTCCGTTTTTCGATTCAACCACCTGGGGGGGCGCTAGGGGGGTGAAACCCCCCCTTTGGGGGGGGGGGGCATTCTCACTATATACCAGTTTTACCTCAAAACACATACTCGGGGGTTTTCGTAGATCCGAATCGAATCGGTTTACGAATCCGACCTCCGTTTTTCAATTTGACCCCCCGGGGGGGCGCTAGGGGATGCAACCCCCCTCCTTGGGGGGCATTCTGACTATTTACCAGTTTTACCTCAAAACCAGTTCAAAACACGTACTCGGGGGTTTTCGTAGATCCTGATTACGAATCCGACCTCCGTTTTTCAATTTGACCCCCCGGGGGGGCGCTAGGGGGTGCAACCCCCCTCCTTGGGGGGCATTCTGACTATTTACCAGTTTTACCTCAAAACCAGTTCAAAACACGTACTCGGGGGTTTTCGTAGATCCTGATTACGAATCCGACCTCCGTTTTTCAATTTGACCCCCCGGGGGGGCGCTAGGGGATGCAACCCCCCTCCTTGGGGGCATTTGACTATATACCGGTTTTACCTCAAAACCACCTCAAAACACATACTCGGGGTTTTCGTAGGTCCTGATTACGAATCCGACCCCCGTTTTTAGATTTGACCCCCGGGGGGGCGCTAGGGGGGTGCAACCCCTTCTTGGGGGGCATTCTGACTATATACCAGTTTTACCTCAAAACCAACTCAAAATACGTACTCGGGGGGTTTTCGTAGGTCCTGATTACAAATCCGACCTCCATTTTTCGATTTGACCCCCTGGGGGGCGCTAGGGGGTGCACCCACTCCCCTTGGGGGCATTCTGACTATATAACCGGTTTTACCTCAAAACACATACTCGGGGGTTTTCGTAGGTCCTGATTACGAATCCGACCTCCGTTTTTTTGATTTGACTCCCCAGGGGGGCGCTAGGGAGGGTGCAACTCTCCCTCCTTTGGAGGGAATTCTGACTATATACCAGTTTTACCTCAAAACACATACTCGGCGGTTTTCGTAAGTCCTGATTACGAATCTGGC
>JASAMX010012410.1:0-11724 GCA_030248175.1 Microlaimidae sp. YZB2_3
TAAAGTGATTGATTGGAAAAGTTTGAAACTAGAACTTTTGAATTGAAAACTGGGAGCTTAGTTTTAAATAGAGCTAAAACCTACAATTAGGCGCAAGCCCAAACCTAAATGCAAACTTATTTTTTTTATTAGGCTCCAAGTTCCAATTTTCGCATTTCCAAGCTATCCCACCTCACGCTTCCGAAAGCTCGATAAACCTGAGCCCACACGAAATTTGAAATATTTACTATTCCTCTATAGCGTGTGTTTTCTTCGCGGGGATGTGACTTCTCTAAAAAGTATGGACAGCAACGCTAAATTTTGTCATCTTCCCTTGGTCGGTTTGTGGTCGGTGGTTTTTTTTGTGTGTGCACATCATTGCATGCTTGCCGACACAAACTACAAAATTTAGCTTTTTGTCCATACTTTGAGTAGCCACATCCCCGCGAAAAAAACACACGCTATAAAGAAATAGTGGATACACATACAAACACAAAAAAATCAACGTTTGTTTATTTATAAACTTTAATTTGTTAGCTGCTTTGATATTTTTTCATACTTTTACACAACTGTTGGCGTAAAATAAGTAAACAAAATGAATGACCTTAAATAAACAACGTCTTTAATGTTAAATTTTCTTTCTGTTTAACGTACGAGACCAAATTATCGTTGGAAGCTGATTTAAAACCATAATTTATTTAAGAATTGCAGTTCAAGATGTCTATGGTTTTTTTTCTGTTATAAAAATTCCGCATTTAGATTTAACAGCAATAGGAAAAACTTATTGGTCTTGATTTAACTTTAAACTTTAAGTTATTTACGTAAAATATATTCAGAGAAATCAATATTATATACAAAATATAGGTTTTGTTGTTGTATTTAGAATGTGTATTTATTTTTATTATTGATTTTGATTTTGTATTTGCGTAGTTTAGAAAAAAAACAATTAATTTTAAAATAAGTTTATAACAATAGTTCTAAATGTTAAATTACATAAGTATCCAGAATTTTGAAAATTGTATTACCAGATTCAATTACAAAATTCAACAAAAAACACGTGTTATTAAAACATGTGTTTTTTAAGGTTTTGACATATTTATTTAAAGTCTTGATAATAGCTATAAAAGTTTGCAAACGGGAAAAAATTAAGCTATATGTACCGAGAACAATACCTAAGGGTAAATTTTTAACTTTTAAAAATATTTATCGTTCGTTTTAGCAATAGTTATAGCCAGTTTTTGCTAGATGGCCGAAGTTAATGGCACGCGCCTTAACTTCGGCCACTATAAAAACAAAGTTTAAACCTCCACTGATTTTTAAGTGTAACAAAAATTTTTTAATTTTGCACTGGAATAACAAAAAATAGCTCTCGTTTGATTTTTAGAGCAAATCCTGTCTCGATTAGAAGTGCGAGAAAAAATTATCCAAAAAAATTTAAAAAAGGTGGCCGAAATTAAGTCAGCTATCCTAAATAGTCTTGAGTTTAAAATCTACCCAAAACATGTCAGAAAAATTGTAAAGAATAATGGTTTTCTTCCTCTAAGTTTTAAATATTTGATCTAACAAAATTTAATAAAGCCAACAATCCAACTGTGACATCAAAATAATATATGGCTTCAAATCCCAACCATTTTAAATTTCGACACAAAGAGAACAAAAACAATGATAACATAATATATGGCTTCAAATCCCAACCATCTTAAATTTCGACACAAAGAGAACAAAAACAATGATAACTATTTTAAAAAATTGGGTTAGGATTTAGGGCTTATAGAGCTAGAGGAACTTGGACTGAGAACTTGGACCCACAAATAAGAAACTTGATTCTGTAAATTGGGAACTTGGAACAGAAAATAAAACTCGCTAAAACCAAAACCGAAACTACATAAGCCTTAAACCTAAGCCTAACCCCAAACCAATATTTTATTCAGGGCTTTAAGTTACACTGTTCGCGTCTTCAAGTTCCCAAAAATTGCCGACAGCTCCAAATTTCCTACTTATACGATTCTAAAAACTACGTACTGGTAGATAATGTATTTTAATTTGATTTAGGGTCGTTAGAGCCGAGGGAACTCGGAGCCAAAAATAACTTGGAGCCAAAAATAGGGAACTTGGAGCCAAAAATAACTTGGAGCCAAAAATAGAGAATCTGTAGCCAAAAATAGGGAACTTGGAGCCAAAAATGAGGAACATGGAACCGTAAGTGAAGAACTTGGAGCCGTAAGTTGGGAACTTAGAGCTAAAAGTAAATATTTTCTTATACTGGGCTGATTAAGCTGAAATTTTAACCTAAAATATAAAATTTAAAGTATATGGATTTTCTATAAAAGGAGTATTCGGTTCTTGGACAAACATAAGATTTAGATTCGTGAAACTGCTCCTTTATTCATAATCTGGTGCAAAAATTCAACTCTTAAAACACAAATAAAAACAAATTTAATTCTTATTACGCGAAGTAAAAACAAGCAAAGGCTATAAATTTAGTTGAAGTAATAATCAAAGATATTATTAAACAACCAAAGTTACATTTTTTTTTCACTGGGAGATTGACCTGCCCTTTATTACGGCTATCTATGCTAGAGCTAAAATTTTCCAGACTGAAATTAAGGTCGTAACCGCTCTCCGCCAGGAAGAAATAAACAATAAACCTGTGAGAGAGAAAAATTTGAAAAAAGTTTTCAGCGGTTATGTAACCAATTATTATTTAGTTGCGTCATGTGTTTCTCTGCACGTGATATTTTCTCAAATAACGAGTGGTTACCTTACCACTCATTTATTTTCACCCTGATAGAATTTATCTTTAAAGCTAAAATCTTCCAGGCTGAAATTAAGGGCGTAACCGCTCTCCGCCAGGAAGAAATAAACAATGAACCTGTGAGAGAGAAAAATTTTAAAAAAGTTTTCAGCGGTTATGTAACCAATTATTATTTAGTTGCGTCATGTGTTTCTCTGCACGTGATATTTTCTCGAATAACAAGTGGTTACCTTACCACTCATTTATTTTCATCCTGATAGAATTTATCTTTAAAGCTAAAATCTTCCAGGCTGAAATTAAGGGCGTAACCGCTCTCCGCCAGGAAGAAATAAACAATGAACCTGTGAGAGAGAAAAATTTTAAAAAAGTTTTCAGCGGTTATGTAACCAATTATTATTTAGTTGCGTCATGTGTTTCTCTGCACGTGATATTTTCTCAAATAACAAGTGGTTACCTTACCACTCATTTATTTTCATCCTGATAGAATTTATCTTTAAAGCTAAAATCTTCCAGGCTGAAATTAAGGGCGTAACCGCTCTCCGCCAGGAAGAAATAAACAATAAGCCTGTGAGAGAGAAAAATTTAAAAAAAGTTTTCAGTGGTTATGTAACCAATTATTATTTAATTGCGTCATGTGTTTCTCTGCACGTTATATTTTACCACTCATCTATTTTCACCTTGATGGAATTTATCTTTAATCAAGAAACGAAACATGTAACCCACCGCGTTCGTAATTTTCATGGAACGCAGCGGGGTTTCCCACCAAAAAAATTCTAGTTTTTCGCGATTTTTCTCGCCCGGATACTTTTAGTTACTCTGACATTGTAGATACACATCCTTTGCGTGTGTGTAACTTGTTATGCAATACTAACGATAGAATATCGTCACTTTCTGTATTCGATTAATAGATGTCATTGGTAGAACTGTAACTTTGTAATACGCGTCTTAAAAATGTTCGATTATAGAGAAATAAAAATTCTTACAATTTATAATGAACAAGATTTTAAAATAAGTTTTTAGTCTTAATAATACTACAGCAAAGACATCGTTAATATTAGTATTTTGTCAATCTTGTTTTTTAACGTTTTTAGCATAAACGTTTACGCTATTATTTTTTAATGAAATGTACTGAAACCCCAGTCACAGTTACATATTTATGCTTTTTTTTATTTTTATATTTTTTGTGTTGTTTCTTTTTTAAATTGTACCTTTTATATAGTAATGTATGTGATATATATTTAAATTTGTTGTAATGTAAGTGATGTATATTTAAATTTGTTGTAATGTAAGTGTTACATAACTTTAACCTTTGCAACAATTAATTCGTTTTATATCTCTTTATCTCATGTAAAAACACTAAGTAATGATATATTTATATTGATTTGTCTGTAACATGGTTATTATACGCTACTCATTTTCTAAAATATAATTGCCTCCCAGATGCACAATGTTTTTATTACAATCCATCTTAACGAAATTATAACTTGAGTTATTTTATTTTTATTTCTTTTTGTTAAACCAAAGCAAACAGGATGCACTAAATTTAAAACTGTTTTTATTTTCTGCTTTCAATTATATTTTCATATGCAAAGATTGCTAAATTTCATATTAAAGGATATGGTGTGTGTGTGTGTGTGTGTGTGTGTGTGTGTGTGTGTGTGTGTGTGTGTGTGTGTGTGTGTGTGTGTGTGTGTGTGTGTGTGTGTGTGTGTGTGTGTGTGTGTGTGTGTGTGTGTGTGTGTGTGTGTGTGTGTGTGTGTGTGTGTGTGTGTGTGTGTGTGTGTGTGTGTGTGTGTGTGTGTGTGTGTGTGTGTGTGTGTGTGTGTGTGTGTGTGTGTGTGTGTGTGTGTGTGTGTGTGTGTGTGTGTGTGTGTGTGTGTGTGTGTGTGTGTGTGTGTGTGTGTGTGTGTGTGTGTGTGTGTGTGTGTGTGTGTGTGTGTGTGTGTGTGTGTGTGTGTGTGTGTGTGTGTGTGTGTGTGTGTGTGTGTGTGTGTGTGTGTGTGTGTGTGTGTGTGTGTGTGTGTGTGTGTGTGTGTGTGTGTGTGTGTGTGTGTGTGTGTGTGTGTGTGTGTGTGTGTGTGTGTGTGTGTGTGTGTGTGTGTGTGTGTGTGTGTGTGTGTGTGTCTGTGTGTGTGTGTGTGTGTGTGTGTGTGTGTGTGTGTGTGTGTGTGTGTGTGTGTGTGTGTGTGTGTGTGTGTGTGTGTGTGTGTGTGTGTGTGTGTGTGGGTGAATGAGCGCGGGCGTATTTTTTTCTTTTTTTTGGGGTTTTATGGGGCCAAATTAAAATTGTGAAATAGAGCCTTTCTCTAGGCTCTCGAGAGCACAAAAAAAAATATTTCAAAAATCACACACATTCTTCTCTCTAAAATAACACAAAAAATATGATATTTAAAAAAAAATATAAAATATTTTTTTTAAAAACATAAGTAAAATTATAATGTGCCTAAAATTGAAAAATCAAAGAAACAACAGGAATGGTTATGATTATATATATCTAGAGCTGAAGTCGAAAAAAAAACAACAACATCCGTTTATTTTAGTTTGTACATTTAGAGGTTTTTTTTGGTTAATTGGCAAATAAGGTTCAGCTTTGAATTTTTTAGACAATTTGAAGAGTAAGTTTCTTGATAGAAATGCAAATTTTGTCTTTGAGTGCTGGGTTTTATTTATATATTTTAAAGTTAACCCTAGGCAACTTCAGCACTAAACCACAAATTTCATCAGATCAAAAAAAAATCTTACTCTGAGATTATATAAAATAGCAAAAGTCAAAGTTTAAGTGTTAATTTAACTATAATATTGGAAATATAATTTTGAAAATTAAAAAAATGCGGTTTTTATTTGGTCGACTGTAACATTAGGGCTGTATACAAATAGTCATAACTCCTATACTCAATTAATTTTTGATTATTTCGGAATCTTTTTAAGTTACCTTGAATGTCATAAGTAGAATAAGATTGTGCGGTTTGCGTGGCTTCTAGGCAATTTTTAAAACGTTTTTTTAAACTCCAACTTTTTGACAGTGATAACTCCGACACGGGTCTTCGTTCAGGAAACTATAAAACAAAAGCAATTAAATTAATTTCTAATTGATTTTTAAGGTTCAAGCATCATTTTAGTCCTAATATTTTTAAAAAAACAATGATGTCAAAATAATTTTTGACGAACTATTGTGTGAATTAATTGAGAGTTTTAACTTAATAATCAAATAAAAAGATTTGAAATATTTAAAACTAAATATACCATTAAATTTTAAAGTATTTGACGAGTAAAAGGATAGTTTACCTTTTACAATATCATTAGGATGGGTTCGTAAGTTATGACTGGTTTTATTAGCAAAACACTAATTACAAACTTTTTTTTACAATATTTCTTTTCAATTTATTTAAAGAATTTTGTTTTTAAATTACCGTTTTAATTTTTTTAGAAATTTATTTATTTGTTTAATCGTTAATGCTTTAAGTTTCACATGGCCCCCTGAAAACCGCAATGACTTGGTAAAATGGTGAATAAAACAAAAGTAGTATGAAAAACTTCTTAGTTTTTTGGTCTTAGCTTGAGAAATAAAAGCATATATATCAGATCAGTTCACAATTTACTACAAAATTAAATCATAAACTACTAAATTCTAAACTTTTGGTTTTTCAAACCATTTGATTTCTAGCTGTATGAATTTTTTCAGGTTTATAATATCCGGCTAGTTTTTTTTGTTTTCATTTGTTTTCGGTATGTTAGAAACTTTATTTTTTACGTAATTTTAAATATTATTAACCACAACTTTTCTCACAAAAAATTTAGCGACCTATCAACCGATCCGGTGTTTGCATAAAACTAATGCTTACACCAAACCAGTAGATAACGTGGAGTGGACAAGTAATAGTGAAGGCCCAAACAAATTGCGTTTGCAATCGTCTGAGCACTACGACTACCGAAAAATAACCAAAGTTAATAACTGCAAACGCACTTTGCAGAAGCATATACGAGATTCAAGGCTATAAAATCGAAATGATAGCGTCTGCGGAATCGGATGGAATATTGCGTTGGTGGCTAAAAGATCTCGTGGGACCTGAAGGTAGTCGTTTAATTTATTTGGAGTAATTTTTTAATTTATTTAATTGTCTTTTTTTATCTTCTTCCTATTTCATATTAACCTTTTGAGCTGATTTAGACGAGAGTGAGAAGTGCGAACGCTTCAGCGCGTTTCGTTGTTATTATGGCAAAAAGAGCCACAATTCGTATAAAATATATGTGACTGTGACTCATTTCCGATTTTAAACAGCACGCTATTAACTACAAAATAAGTCACAGTCACGTGTATTTTATAGTGACAGTGGCTCATTTTGCCGTAGTAACTACGCGTAACGGTGTCTGTTGTCGCTGCGGAGCGGACGCGTTGTTTTTTGCCACTTGTCATTTGTCAGTATGATATGAAGTACGCGTTATTATTTACTTTTACGGATAAAAAACTTTTTGCTTGTAATAGGAATCGCAATCTCGCTCAGGAAAAAAATATACATAAAGTGTATTCTATTGTATAATACGCAACGCCTTGTTCAGAAACAATCCTTGTCGCAACTTTCAGACATAATTAACGCCGTTGTCATATTTATGAGACAGAAATAGTCAAACCTTACCGTTTTGAGCAGGTAGAACACGCTAAATTTGGTTTAAAAGTTTGTCGTAAGTGCAGAACGTTGCTTGATGCTGCTGCTACATATATTCCCAGCAAACAAAAAATAATGAATTTAACAAAACAATATGTTTAGTAATAGTACCGTAACACGTAACATCAAAGCACTTTCAAAAAAAGCTTTAATAATGAATTTAACAAAAAATGTTTGATAATGGTATGATAACACGTAACGTTAGAGCACTTTCAAAAAAAGCTTAAAATGGAGGGGGAAGTTGCTAAGATGCTCAAATGTCTATTTTTCTTACTTTGTTTCAGCAGTGTACAGCATGCCCTTTCCTTTTATGCCACTAAAGGCTGGTTCATACTTATGACAAAACGTCCTTTGGACAAAATCCAAAGGACAACGTGTTCATACTTTTTGTCCTTTGGGCTTTTCCCTTTTGATTTGATCCTTTAAACTTTGTCCAAAGGAACAAATTCTAAGTAGTATTCATATTTCGTCCAAAGGAAAAAGTCCAAAGGACGTTTTGGCTTGTCCAAAGGACGTTTTGGCTTTTCTAAAATTGTCCTTTGGACTTTATCCAAGAACGAATAAAAATTCACCTTTTAAAAAAGTAGTAAAATTAAGTTACATGAGATAAAATTTAATTAAACGCCAAAAGCTGTAGTTTAAAACTAACTCATTTTAAATAATTACAGTAATTATGATATTTATACAATGAAATGTTTTATGAACTCAAAAACATTTAAAATTATCTTTTCTTGTGTTTATTTTACGATAAAGACAAAAGTATCAAAAAAATTAAGTATAACCGTTATTATATAATATTAAAAACAAAATATTTAGTAAAAGTATGTTATTGTGGTATTCAACAGCGCTTGTGACAAAAACCCCATAAAACCGCGTTTTATTATTTTTAGGATTAAATAAAAAATATATAAATCTTTTTTGTTTTCACAACAAGCTACTGTATATGTTTTTAATTTGTAAAAACAAACCAAGTACCTATTCATTTTAAATATGTTATTGATGATGTTCCCACCCATTTATGTGACATTAATTATTACCTAAATCACATGTTTCTCGTATACTATTTATCATTCTGTAAGATGCGCAAAAATAATGTTGGTTTATAATAAAAACAGTTAAAAATAAATGCGCAAAGAGAATTTTTAATTTATTATAAACTTTTCCTTTGAACATAAAAAACAATTATCATAAGCAAGCTTTATTTTAATTTTTTTGCGATGTTAAAAACTTTTTTGTGCGAAAATTAATTTTACCGTTTACCCTAAAATTTATTTACACACTAAAAAAATTTTTTGTTTAACAAACCTGTATTTTACAAATAAAAGACGTATGTCGTTTGAAAATGTTTATAATTGAAAGTATATCCAATTTACGCCACTCAGTTTCATGCAATTCACATTTTTAGTACTTTTTCCTGTGAAATGTAAAACACAGGTTTTTTAAAGAAAAAAATAACAAAACATATGTTGCGACCGTCTGGCGCAATATCGTCGTCACTATGGCAAAATGAGCCACAGTTCGTAAAAATATGGTGCCTGTGACTCATTTTAAATTTAAAACAAGACCTTATTAACTACAGATTGAGTTAAAGTCACGTGTATTTTATCATGACAGTGGCTCATTTTGCCGTAGTAACGACGATATTATGTTTCAAAAAAAGGTATAGCTTGAGTAAAAATTTCTGGGATTAATATATTCGTTTTAGATTAATCTTAGAAATTTGCAGCCAAGTTACGGGTTTTCAAAATTTAGTTAATATGTTGTTTTAAAATCTTTATAAATGAAAATGCATCCAAGCTTTATTATATCAACCGATTTTGCTTATCATTAAGAGAAATTGTGGTTTTTTTTAGTTTTATAAACTGGTGGAATTGATAGCTCTTATTGTAAATAAACATCATTATAACCAGTGTGATAATTTTTCATACTGAGTAGAATTGAAATAGTGAGAACAAGAACTATAGGATACGAAAACAAAAAGTTTGGAACTTTGAGCCGGAAGTAGGAATTTGGAGCCGAAAATGTCATTACAAATACAAAATCTTTTTCTTTTATGTTTCGCTCCAAATTTTCAGTTTTACAGATCAAATTTTCCAAAATTTTATACGGCTCAAAGTTACATGCTTACAACTATAAATACTTTTTCCATAAAAAACGACCGTTTTAAATTAATTGCGGAGTTTTAAAAAAAGTGTAATCTTTCAAACCTTTTATAAAGCGAGCACAAAATGCTTGCATCGTACTGTAATCGACCGATTTCACGTATAGTAAGATTCAGGTCTGAAAAGTTCGTTCGTAACTCTTGAATCGCTTTAATTCTTTAATTGAAAAACAGCGCAAAATCTACCGGAACGTATTATCACTGCACTGAACATCGACTAATTAGCTGCGCGCGACAAAATTTTTAAGTTAAATAAACGACAGCGCAATCAAATTATGTGAGATTACCGTTATACGTGATATTTATCAAACCGTTAACTAAAGCTAAAAAAATGAGCTAGAAAAGACTAATAAGTTAATTACTTTTTTTCTTTTTCTTGAGCAAACGAAACTGCTTATTACTAGCAATACGAGTGCTCTGGAATAATCTTGTCGAATCTTGGTATAAGTCATAAAAGCTATGAAAGCGTCAAAAGCAATAAAAATTTTAAAAAAAACAATTTATTGTCGTTACTACGGCAAAAGGAGCCACAGTTCGTATAATATATTTGTGCCTGTGACTTGTTTTAAATTAAAACAGGACCCTATTAACTACAGAATAAGACACAATCACGTGTATTTTATAATGACAGTGACTCATTTTGCAGTAGTAACGTCGATATACAAGATTGAAAATTCTCTGAAGAAATTTTTTTTAGTTTCTAAAAAATCAATAATAAACTAAATTGTAGTTACAAAAGATTGAAGAATTTTTTTAAAAATTTGTATATTTGTATTTGTATGTTTGTATATACACTACATTTTTTTATTTTAAAATTAAAAAACTCTTCTTTTAAAACGCTAAGGAAATATCTCATTACTTTTCTGCCGCGAAGAGTTTAAATATTTTCCGTTTGAAGGATGAAACGGATCAGACCATAATTTTGTTTGTGGTGTGATGTATTTTGTTTAACAGAGAATTCTTATGCAACATACGCAAATGTGTGCAGGATTAGCACTATGTATATGAATGCTTTTTATTCTGTAACCTAAGTTAATTTTGTACTATTTGAAACTGAAAACTGTTGTTGTTTTTTGTATTTTGCTTAATAACATAAACGAATAAAATTCTCACCATTAACTTTTCAATAGAAATAGGCAGACGGTAAAGGCTAGTTCATACTTTTGTAAAAACGTCCTTTGGACAAAGTCCAAAGGACAAATACAGCGTATAAACGTATGTAAAAACGTGTTAAAATATTCTTGCATTATTAACAGGTTGATAAATTTTTACAAGATTTTGTATTGTTCATCTTTCTAAAAAAATAAAAAAAATATTTGCCAATTCTTTGGGTTAGGTGGACTTAACCTTGTTTTGTTTAAATTAAATTCTAAATTTTCTGATGCAATTTTATTTTTAGCTGGTTTTTTCTCTTATTTTTTTCTGTTATTGAGCTGTCAAACAAAGAAGCCCTCTTTCTCTTAAGAATTTTTGCCTCGTGATATATGGTAAATTTTTTAGCAGCTATACTATTGTTCGCATAGGATTCTATCTCATTCGTTTTACCCTTTTTCAATCAATCTTTTTTGCAGAATACCATGGATATTTTGTGTTTTTAAATTTGCTCTGTTTTAAACAAATTCCAGCATCTTGTTGTTGTTTTTTTAGTTAAGTATTATTATTATTATTACGGTGTCTTTTTTTTATTAAGTTGTAATTAACTATAAAACGTTCTATACTCGGAATTACATAATACATAATGTGCATACGATTTCGTTTAATTTGCATGGACAATTGTCGCAAGCAGCTGATTGGTCGATCGGTAGGAATTTTAGTTGAGTAAAATAGTCCTTTCAGTAGATTTAACGTGGTTTTAAAAACAAAATTCTTAAGGGATTCAACATTTATAAACGCACTTTCCAAGCACTTTACACTCGAAAACGCACTTAATCTCACTTAAATTCGTAAAATTTAAGGATTACAGTTTTTAATTTATTCGCCAAACCAGTGTTCAAAACGAAACTTATCGGAACATCTTTATAACGGTTATTGCTACCATAAAAACAGCACGATTTTTTCAGCTATTATGTTAAGTCGTTTAAGTGCTTGTTTACCTAGTTACAGGTCATATTCGCTGCTTCTTATTTTACCTTCTACCCGCCTTCTACTTACTTACTAGTGTTGTA
>JASAMX010012414.1:0-26720 GCA_030248175.1 Microlaimidae sp. YZB2_3
ACCCCCCCCGTGCCCATGTATGCCGGGGACACACCCCCCCCAAGTTCGCCTCCTGGAGAAAAATTTTTTAAGTGTTATAAAATGACTAAAAAAAATTTTCCGCGGTTCGCGCGGAGAGTTAATTGTTAATTGACAATTTATCTTAGTTTTTCGTTTACAAATCGATTATCCTGTTCAGTAGTTAAGGTATTCAGTTTAATAAAACTACTATAAAAAACCAGACCTGTGCACGGTCTGAAAATGCCCCCCCCCCCCCCGTTTTATTGGAGGATTGGCCCCCCCCCCCGCCAAAAAATGAAAAAGTACCCTAAAAATATGACGCCATTTTTGACCTATGATGACGCCATCATCGCGAATTTTTTGCAGTTTTTAGCCTCTTTCAATGTATTTTAAGCCATTTTAGACCTATTTTTACCTTATTTCCGCTTTTTTTGTCCCTTTTTTTCTTTTTTCCCTTCTTTTTCTCTTTTTTTTTTCTTTCCCCCCTGCTTGGCTCCCGTTTTATTGCCCCCCCGTTTCAAAAAAGTTGCCCCCCCCCCCCCGTTTTGGAATTGCCCCCCGTTTTAACCAGGGCAGTGCACAGGTCTGAAAAACACTATTATCCTTTAATTAACGTTTTAAACAAATGTTTTAAATCCTGGGCACGCCACTGCAAAAGGGGGGGTCTGTCTAACCCCAAATTTTTCCCTTTGCCGACCTAAAAGAGGTGTCTAGACCCCCCCCTGGCTACGCCCATGTATGTATATAATCTTTAATTAAATATAAGATTATGGATTAAAAAATTTCTGATACTTGACTTTATAATCAAGACAATAATATTATTATTCTATTATTACGTAATTATTAAAAAACTATGATTTCTAATCTAATTATAAGAATATATAAACACATTATAAATAAAAGAATTAAAAAATACAATTTGTAAGTTGCAATAAGGTCGTATTTCAGTTTTACTCAGTTTTAAAGCATTTATAAGCTTGTTTTACGTTTTTTACGCGTTTTAAGCCATTTTAAGGCAGCGCGGAAATATTGGGTACACCCCCCTCAAAATTTGGGTCTTGCCGGACACCCCCCTAAAATTTGACCCCCCCCCAAAATCCGAGAGGCTGCCCACCTATGATTTCAGGTAATGACTCTAACTATGGTATTGTTGATATCTGCTTTATTTGTGAAACATGGCTCACTGAAACAACCACTAACAATACAGACATGTGCACTGCCCCCCCCCCCGGGGGTTAAAACGAGGGGGGGGGGCGATTCCAAAATGTGGGGGGGGGCACGGGCAACTTTTTTGAAACGGGGGGGCAATAAAACGGGGGGCAAGCAGGGGCGAAAGAAAAAAAAAGAAAAAAAAGAAAAAAAAGAAGGGAAAAAAGGGACAAAAAAAGCGAAAATAAGGTAAAAACAGGTCTAAAATGGCTTAAAATACATTGAAATAGGCTAAAAACTGCAAAAAATTCGCGATGATGGCGTCATCATAGGTCAAAAATGGCGTCATAATTTTAGGGTACTTTTTCATTTTTTTGGGGGGAAAAAACGGGGGGGAACAGGGGCAATAAAACGGGGGGGGAGCAAATCCTCCAATAAAACGGGGGGGGCATTTTCAGACCGTGCACAGGTCTGACAATATGATAAACAAAAATAGGGAATTTAATGTTTATTGAAGGGATCAACAGCAGCGACAAGAAGGTGGAGTAGTTCTATTACTTAAAAATATTTTTAGAGTAGTTGAAGTTGAAATGGAGGAAAAGTACGATGCAATAGAACTAGTAGCGGTTGACATTATTCTACAGAAGTCATCTAAACTGAGATTCATTGGTACTAGTACTAGCAAAGAAAAAGACAATCTAATATTTGAGCTAATCAGGAATTTAACAGAAAACTTTGTAGGAACCATTGTTTTTACTGGAGATTTCAATCTGCCAGGGGTAGATTGGTCTTCAAATAAAATAACTTCAAACACGCAAAATGAAAATAATTGGTTTGAGTTTCTTATTGAGCTAGGTATGTATCAGCTTGTTTCACAACCAATTCGTGGGAATAATTATCTGGATCTTTTGTTCACAAACGATAGAGAAATTTTCAATAATTTCAGTGTTGCGCCCAGTTTTTCACAATCAGAACATGACACTATTTTATCTGAAATAAAATATTTTACAGTCCTAAAAATAAGATTCAAAATTACATACCTGATTTTTTAAAAGCAGATTATGGTATGCTAAGTTTATACTTATCAACAATCAACTGGAAAATTTTATTTGAGGAATGTGGCACAGTGGAAAATGCTTGGCAGAGATTCAAGGATATTTTGTTGTTAGGAATCAATAGACATGTCCCTGGAAAAAAATTATTTACAAACAAAAAAAATTGTACAATATCCAATACCTATAAGAAAATCACAAAATTAAAAGAAAAAACTTTGGCATAAGTGTAATATTGATGAAAAATCAAGATCAGAGTAAAAAAAAATTTGCAAAGTATACAAAAATAAAGTTAGAGATTTTAACACTAATAAAGAAACAAAAATTTTAAATTCCGGGGGTTTAAACAATTTTTATAAATTTGTTAATAGTAAAATTAATACAAAGCAAACTATCCCACCAACTAAAAGAGACAATAGGACATTTGTAACTGAAGACTGAAAAAGTTGAACTTTTTGGAAATTATTTTGCTTCTGTTTTTACTGATGATGATAAAACTTTGCCAAATTTTAATCCACCAAATATTGGGAAGTTGAAGTTGGACAACATGGTATTTACCACAAAAAAGGTATTTAAGGCCCTAAAAAAGCCCCCAAATAAATTGTCTAGAACACCTGACTGTTTTCCAGCTTACTTTTTAAAACGCTTGGCTAAAGTTATTGCTGAACCTTTGGCAATGATCTTTCAGATGTCTTTTGATTTTGGAGAATTACCATTTGATTGGAAAATAGCTTTATTAAACTTACTGTTTAAAAAAGGCACTAAAAGCCTAAAAGAAAATTATCGTCCAATTTCACTTACATCTTTTTCTTGTAAACTAATGGAACAGCTTGTCAAAGAAGAACTTGTTGTCTTTTTCCATATCATTTTGTCAAGGTTTCAACATGGTTTTAAAGCAAAAAGTTCTACAATAACACAGCTGTTGGAAACTTTTAATGAGTGGACGCGGGCACTAAAAGATAAATTTCTAATTGATGTCATTTACTTGAATTTTGCCAAGGCCTTTGACACCTTGTCACATCAAAAATTGTTATATATATAAAGCTAGAAAAATATGGTGTTTTTGGTAAATTTTTAAAATGGATAAAAGAATTTTTAGTTGGGTGGGAAATTAAAGTTGTAATTAATAGCTCAGTATCCAAATCATTTCCTGTAAAAAGTTCAGTTCCTCAGGGTTCTGTTTTAGGTCTATTTTTATTTTTAATATATATTAATGATATTGTTGATTGTGTTAAGTTCTCACAAATTAGACTCTTTGCAGATGATATAAACTTGTTTGTAAAATCTTCATCTAAAGATTACCACATTCAAACCTTAAGACTTCAGCAAGATTTAGATAGAATACACAGCTGGTCACAAGACTGGCAATTGCAGTTATCTGATCATAAATGTGAAGTTCTTTATATTTGAAATCATAGCAAAGAGTTAATTTGTAAATATAAGCTTGGTAATAACGTACTTGCAACTACAGAATTGGTGCGTGACCTAGGTGTTTATATATCCCATGATATGAAATTCTCTAAACACTGAAATCACAGCAAAAAAAGCTATGAGGTTGACATCACTAATTTTTAGAACATTCAATTCAAACTCTAGAAATAATTTTCTCAGAGCATATAAGTCCTATGTTAGACCAATTCTGGAGTATGCTAGTGCAGTTTGGAGCCCTTTTTTACAAAAAGATATAAACATTTTGGAAAAAGTGCAACAAAATTTCATTAGACGTTTGTTTTATAAATGCAAGTTGTTACCTGTTCGTTATGAACATAGACTGGATTACCTAGGTTTAGAAAGATTAAAGGATCAAAGAGACAAAATCGATTTTATATGAGTGTTTTAAAATTATACATTGCTTAAACAATTTGCAAGCCAATGATTTTTTTAAGTTTAACCTGCAGCCCACCCGCGGTCATCCATTTAAATTGGCCATTGAAGACTGTAGAATTAATGCAAGGAAATTTTCTTTTGCAAATAGGGTGGTTACACCTTGGAACAATCTACTCCCATCTCAAGTAACTGTCGATTCTTTGGATGCATTCAAGAAAAGTTTTAAAACCGACTTAAATAAGCGCTCTTTTTGAGCCTTTAAAGTCATATCAGATAGTTATGTTTATTGATAATTTGTTACAATTGTAATTCATATTAGCGGCAATTAAGTCGCAGATTTGATGTTGTTGATGAAAAAAAAAAGAAAAAAAATAGAAAAAGAGAAAAAAAAAGAAAAAAAAAACAATGAAATGATGAATGGTGAAACAATGAAAACAGTAGAATTAAACTATGCATAGACTATGGACTATCTTAGTATAATATTAATTCTCTTATCTGATCATTAATAATAATAATAACTGGCTCCCCAAATTGCTGGCTTTCCTGTTTTAGCCGCCTTAATTGTTAAAGGGAACGCTTTGAAAACGTCCTAACTAAGGTAAAAGGAAAAACGAGTGGATTAAATGGAGTCGGAAGACCGGCGGGAGAGCCGGCGCATGCGGAAGGCATGCGGAAGTTTTTTAATCGCGAGAGCCGGCGCAAACGCATGCTAAAGTTTTTTTAATAAAAAACGTATTTTAATTTAAATTAATATTATTTTGATATCAAAACTAATTAGAAAACTCACATTTCATTAGTTTTTAGCTATTTTCATTAATACTTGTTATCATTTTTGCTTAAAAACCGCTTAAAAGCGAGAGCCAGCGGGAAAGCCGGCAGGAAGACCGGCACGAAAGCATGCCAACTTCCCCGCGGTCCTTGACTGCACGCTGCACATTTTACTTGATTTAAATGTTGTTTTTTACAAAAAGATTGGTTGAAGTATTCAATGTAAATTAAACAAAATTTAAAAAAAAATAATATTCAATATAATAAATATTTTTTGACTTGGCACTTTAAACGGTAAAAAACTTTCGACAAATGACATTCTGGTAAAAATACCATCGAATAATTTCACATTCGGACGAATTGACCATCGACTAATTTAGCTTCATTTTTAAGTTTTGCTTAGGTTCAGGAAAAATAAGCCAGAAGGTCAATCAGTCAGATTGTCAACTTACCCAGTCAGATTGTCAACTTACCCGATGGTATTTCTACCAGAATGTTATTTGTAAGAAAGTCAAATGTCGAAGGAATTTTTACGCTGGTATTGTTACGTGGAGCCGATACAAGAAGATTCGTCCACGGTCCACGTAGCAAATTACTCACATCACCTAAGATCAAACGACTACAAAAGTGTGGACAGAAAATGATATAAGGATACTAAAAACCACACAGGGTACGCAATTTTTTTCGACTATATTGCAGTAATTTTATAAAAATTTAACAAAAAAAAATAAATTTTTTAAACAACCATTTATTCACGCAAGATTTTTTAAACCAAACGCATTATGTAAACGATGAAAGGCTAGGAATTTTGTGCGAATACGTGCAAAATACTACTTATTTTTGCGTTGATAAAAAAGGCTTCAAAATTGGATTGAGTATTTTATTCTGATGAAACCAAAAAGATTTTTCGCATACATTGTTTCTAATAATTTACAAATTTTATTAAAATCAAGTATAAAGTAAATATGAATTATTTATCGTTATTATATTAGCGATTATGACAATTTCTTGCTCGCTTTATTTTAGTCTCCTCTTTTTCCGTTTTTCAGTAAAGTAAAATCTCAACGGCGTTTTGCACGTAGCCCATTCGCGACAAGGGCTTTCATTTGCTTTAAGTTAAAAAAGTTTTGAACAATCATGTACCAATAAATTATAAACATAAAAAATAAAAGTACGGTTTAAAAGTTATATGTACGACGAACAAATAAATATGCAGGGATGATTAGTCTTTTGTACAACCCTACCATTGGCGTCGATTATGTGGCGCAATGAAATGGAAGAACGCTCTTTCTGCACACTGAAAGTCCCAAGATTGAGTCCCAATTTAAGTTTTCCCTACAATAGAATAATTAACAGTTTCTATTAATTTATTATCTTTGGTTTTGTGATGTAATATTTTGTTACAAAATGAATTTTCGCTGCCTTACAATGTAATCTTGAAAAAAAATTTTTGTTAAAATTTAAAATTTAGAGTTTAAAACTCGTCCAATCTAAAGTAATATATTTTTTGTTCACGATGGTCAAAACCCTCCCATTTAAACAGAAGTTGTTAAGTGTTAAATATCTTCACAGCGTTATGACGTTATAAAATCACTTTTAGCCAATTAGCGCTTAAAAAATAGATATCTCTCAATCATTGGAGATCAATTTTTTCCCAAGTGCTAATTGGCTAAAACAGCTCCTCCCACAACCATTCTCACAGAGCAAAACATATATGACGTGATCACGAATACTATATATGACATTTTGTAGGTCATTAAAGTCTTGACGTGTTGTATCTAGAGTATAAACTGCATACAGTACGCATTAAAAATAAGATGATATAATAAAATGTATGATCTTTATTGTGTGTGTTTATTTTTGATATTCCAACGAATTAATTACAAATTTAAAATTTTCCTTAATAATAAAATTTAAGATATGTAAGTTCTGGTTTTTCCAATGTAAATAATTTTCAAACTTTAAAAATAAAATTATGCTAATCAAAATGTTAGTGAAATAGTTTGAGAGTTATTTTGTTGTTTTTTTTTGTTTTTTTAATTAGTTTCTACGTTTTAAAGTTTCTAAAATTTAGTATTTTTAATAATAAATATCATCATAATAGATGCAACAATAAAACAAAATATATATATTTATAAACAAAAATTTATATTTATATTTATAAACAAAAATATTTATATATATTTATAAACAAAAATAGTCCTTGGTTAGATTAGATTAGATTAGAGTTAAAAAAACGTTTAAAGTAAAGGTTAGATTGGAGATAGCCATCATGGTTAGGTTAGAGTTCCAAAATATGTTTGAATTGAAGTAAAGGTCTTAACTGCACAAAAAGAAAAAATAAATCGTTCAGAGAACGAAAATTACAGTTCAGATTATCAGAAGTGACTTGGAATAATCGTAAGAAATTAGTTCTAATCTTTCTTTCCGAATGGTATTATGCAACACGTTTTTAAAAAACGTGCTACAGTTTGAACTATGGAACTGAACTTTTACAATACCAGCCCGTAAAAAACGTTGGTAAATAAAAACCAAACAAAAAAATTGCAGCGAAAACACAAAAAAATAAAATCTATAATCATTTTAAAAAAATCTGAATATATCTCAAAGATCTTCTAATCATGCTATTTGATAAAATAAGAGCATTAGAAAAAAGTCAGCTAATTTTGATACTGCGTTTATTAGGATTGATTGTTAATGATAAATATTTATAATGCATATGTTAAATTATTTTTAGATGTTAAATTGCTCCACACTCTAACTATTAGTTACATGCTGAAGTGTCTCTTTTTAAAATGCAAAAAAATATTTACAAAACTACTTATCTTGATACAAAAATCTCAGATCCTTATAGAATAGTTGCCGATCCATGACTGATGAAAAATCAGTTCAAGGAAGCTTTCAGGGTCAAAGGAAATTGAAAAATACCATTTTTAATTGGAACTTATTGTTATTTCAAGGTTTGATATGACTTTGAATAATGAGACGACTAATAGTTTTCGCTGCTACAAATTTTAGTTTTTGTAAAGTAAAACTATTGTTAAAGTGAAAATATCATTGTGTCTAATCTTAAAATCTTTAAAACACAAATAAATCTGTGATTTTAAAAAATAATTTATAAACCTTGTAAAAAATCTTGGATGTGAATAATATAGAAAATTATATTTAAAAACAATCGTGTAATGTTTTAAAAAGAATTAAAACCTATTTAAATTTCTAAAACCATTTTCAAGCAAATTATTCCCAAAATATCGTATTTTTAAAGTTATATACATAAATTATGGTGCATTGAACAGTTTTTAAATCCTTAAATTTTCTATTTTAAACGTATTTTAAAATATATGACTAAAGTAGGATTTTTTAAAAGTAGCGCTAAGTAAGATCAATAAAATACTTACAAATAATATTGACTAGACAGCAGTAAAATCCTATTAAAAGCAAATTATTCCAGACATGAAAGCTAATTTTTTGGGGTTTTAAATATCCATGTTTCTTTCGTTCTAGAGAATATGATTCTTCTTCCGGTGGTTTGGATTCTTCATTCATAATTATAAGTTTGCTCCCGCTAACATATTACCGTAAATGAGTCTTCTGAAACAAAAAAATAATCACATTAAAAGAACAATATACAGGGTAAATATTATTTTGATTGGTTTTTGATTTATTTGATACTACCAATCAATGTATTTCAGCAAAAATTTAGGACTAACGAGTTAGACACAAGATTTGACCTTAAAATAAATCCCAAAAATTTATGAATTCCAAAATAAACTATATTTTTTAACACGGGTATTGAATTGATGAAACATTATGAATGTCAAAAAAAGTAAGAAATTAAGTGGTTTTTTTTAATTTTGAAAAAACAGCATATCCAAAAATCTTTTCAGTTGAGTTTTACAATTAACGTATTTTGTGTTTTTCCTGTTGTTTTTTCCGAATAAATCTAAGAAAAATATAGTAATAAATAAAAAAGGGTTTATAAAACAAACACTAATAAAAAACAAAACCACAGCAAAAAAATAAAGAAATAAAAGAATACTTATTTAATATGACTAATTATTTGTTTGTTCTTTTGTTTTGATTGGTTGTGTTTGATTTTTTGATTTGTTTATTGAGAAAACCAATCTTAAAAAAACCCAAAAGTTATTTTTACCATAACCCATTCTAATTAAATGTTGGGCAATTTCCTCGTAAAAAATATAATATTTTTTTCAAAGAATTTGCCCAACATTTATTTATAATTATTATGTATACTCCTCAGAAATCAGTTAAATCTTATTTATCATAATCCATTCGCATAAAATGTAGCAGAAACTTAAAAAAGACCTTTTCTAAAAAATATTTTTTAAAAACATTTTTTGATATCTACCTAAGCAGTAATATTCAAAACACCGTTCTCAGAACAAACTAAAGTTGACAATATTGTTATAAACACCGCGCAAACGTTTCGAAACGCTTAATAAAAACATTAATAATTTAAAGTTTTTGAAAGGGTGTTAAACTATATCACGATAAATGGCACATATTCCTAAAAAAGTCTGTAGGAGTTTTGCGGTCTGATTGTCACCACATTGTATTTGATTTAAACAATCAAGTTTTTTTTTAAATGGTGGTGAAATTGCTATTATACTTCAGGTGATAGTATTACTGAATAAAATATAATAATACTAAAAAAGCAATGGTAATGAAATAAAAACATGTGTTACAATTTTTACGTCGGTTTACAACACAAAACAATAAAATTTTTCAGAAATTTTGGCTAAATTTTAAAATTTTAAATCTTTTTTTTAATTTTAAGCTATACCTTTACATGTATTTATAATTGGTATTCTATATTGTTTTGACAAAAAACTACACAATCTAAAACTAGCGGTGCAAATTTTGGGAATCCAAATTAAATTTTGTTTTATTAATCTGACACCATTATGCAATTGATTTATGTCCAGATAAATAAAACCTTGCTAAATACAAAAACTTAACTATTTATACTAATTTTAACTTTGATTACTTTGTAGATCATCTTCAGTTAAATCAGTGGGAACTCAACAATTTCTAGTTAGCAAAATACTAAAATTCTATCAGGGTGAAAATAGATGAGTGGTAAAGTAACCACTCGTTTTTTGAGAAAATATCACGTGTAGAAAAACACATGACGTAACTAAATAATAATTGGTTACATAACCGCTGAAAACTTTTTCTTTAATTTTTATCGCTCGCAGGTTTATTGTTTATTTCTTCCTGGCGGAGAGCGGTTACGCCCTTAATTTCAGCGTGGAAGACTTTAGCTTTAATAACATAATAAATAGTAAAAAACAATAAAATTCATAAAATGACAAAGAAAAAGCTAAATTTGTATAAAATACCGTTCACATATTGCCTGACAAATAGGCTTTCAAGCGGCTATAATTCAATATTAAAAACACTATCTATACGGTACATATCATTGCTTAGCTCAGATTTACTTTTGTCTGCGGTAACGAACCAGGAAGCTATGTGATGTAAAAGGCCGAAAAAGAGACGTAATAGTCAAGCAATAAAAAAGAAAGGGACAAAAAAGCCACAAAAAAGGACTTCCAAAAGTGCGGCTCGTCAAGGGTAATAAAATTTCAAATCCGTTTCCAAGTCTTAGCTATAAATCAATTAAAATCAACATTGTTATCAAGTGAATGTTTAATAAATAATGTTAAATACAGATAAAACGAGTAAGCTAATAATTCCAGAATTCTGCAATCCTTCTAGCCTAACGCCAAAATATGTAGTGAAAAATCTACAGGTTACATACCACTTTAACTGATAAAGCTTCAACAAAATTTTTTTTTCAAACTTAAATAAAATACTTTTTTGTGGTTTGAAACAGCACAAAATATGAACCAGGTTCTACAAAGTGGGTTTTAAGCCATATTTCGCTATTTTTATAAATAATTCGGTAAAAAATTTTAACTCCAAGCTTCTTAAAAATATTTCTGGTAACACCACTAAAAACTGCCAGCCCTACTATGGTATAAGGAATATTGTTGCAAATTTTTAATAAAGAGAAAAAAATCCGATTTCAGATCGAACCGAAAAAATCGTTCAAGTCTAAAAATTCGATCCTTATATTGTGAGGTCAAAAATCAGTGTTGGAGTCGATCGATTATCGAAAGCGGCCTTACGGGTACGATTCTGAAACGGAAATCGCCGTCACGGAAAATGAGAATATTCGTTATGAAAAGTGTATATTCCGGGGTTGGGTGGTAACGGGTCTGTATGTACGGACCGCGTGGAAAACAGCATAGTTAAAAAAAAACACAGCGGCAGCGAAGATTCGGAAAAAATTCAAAACGAACGGGGGGAAACGCCAGTTAGTAACCAAAGGTCGAATATCCGCGCTTTCGGAATCGGACGGAGTTACAACAATAAGTCCCGCCTTTCCTTTCCGTACTCAACTGCGCGGTTTTCCCTTGAAACCGTCCCCATCCATAAACGACGTTGCGCCACGCAGTCACGCCGCAGCTGCGGCACAGTAAGTATTAATAGTTAATAAGAATAAAATTTTTATTAATATTTAATAAGTAATCACAAATAGCATTGGCGCAATAATCGTTTTAATGAGCGTAATATGGCATTGAATTTTTTCGCATTACCTTGCTTTCATCACTTTTGAATAAAATGAATAGGGGTTTCTGCAATTTTTTGGCAGAAATTAGGCAAAACAGGGCGAAGTCAACCTTTGTTTCTCATTTTTAACTGGAATTTTGTTAAATGTTTAAAAAAATCACTAAATTGAGCAAACACAATAATCAACTTGAATTATTTAATCGTAAGTAAGCACTAAGCAAAATTTTCTGTACAATTAAAACGACCCCACAGCCACATATTCATTACCTTTGATTTAAATCAGAAAATTTTGAACGGTTGGAGTGGTAGTGAGAAATTGTCACATATATTTAAACAATATTATAATACTAAATTACTAATTTGTGATAATTACAATATTAGTAATTTACCGATTGAGGGAGTACTCTGACCAAACCAAATTTTTATTCGCTAAATTAAAACTTTATATATACTTGTCATTTTAGAAAAACTCTTTACATAGATGCTAAACACAGTTAGTAAATATATTACAGCTGGTGTGACTACTGGTTGCAAAAAATTTGAAAAACAAAAAATCTTGATTTTGACATCCATGACATTAATAGGATTGGGTTAAATTAGTGTTGAGCTAACATGTTACTACTTTGTTTCAAATATTTTTTCCAGAAGATAATTAGATAAACTGTCCACTGACTGACTGCATCCAACATGTGTCTTCTGTACCATAGCAAGCAGGACCATACAATGTGCCTTCTATCTATCTCGTATAATAAGTTTTAGCTGCCTCCTCCTTGTCTCCAAGACGTTTCGTACTTTTTTTTCATCTGGATCCACCCACCCTTCCTCCTACATGCCTCCAGCATATTCAAGACTTCCAGAGAATATTAGAATATTATCAGCATATTAGAGCTGCGCTCAAGAGTTATCTATTTGCCAGAATGGAGAACAAAACCATTAAGATAACGATTTGTTTATGAATTTATTCAAATGCAAAAAGCAAATGTTGAAAAAAAAAAGTCTTTTGCAATCATGATTATAAATTTGAACTTTAAACTACAGCGTAGCAAATTAAAATTGTATTTGTAGGCAAATAAAATAATTTCAGTACTGACCACGATAATTTCAGTATTGAATCGACTATTTAACAAAAAAAAAACCATTCAATAAATTTTTAACGAAAGCGGTTTAATAATAAAAAGCAAAACCCATATTTTAATAATTAATTATCAAATTACTTAATTCGAAAAAGCAAGCTGTTAGAAGTTAAAGTTTAATTTTTGTATATTTTGTAAAAAGATGGAATTATCAAAAAAAGTCTGCTTTCTTATTTGTTTTTTTAAACGTCATAACCGCACAATTTTAATTGGTTCGTTCGTTCATGTCTGCATTCTGATTTTTGGTCAGACTGATATAATTAAAACATAATTTTATTGTCGCAAAAAAATCAGCAAATAAACTCCAAATTTTCGAAGCTTTTTGTAGCTCCAAAGGATTTCGTGATTTTTTGGTACAGGTTTTAAAGCTTGAATCAAGATCTTACTTCAGGTCTCTCCGGACAGTTTTCTTAGGTATGGAAAATCGCGATTTTCGGCATACGAGATCTCGTGAAATACAGAAATATTTCCATAAAAAATTAATATGAGTGTTAAAAAGGCAAAAATACCACGATTATAAAGTGCACATTTATTATATTATTGGAAATAGTTGAAATAATTGATATTAAATATCAGATTGCAACGAAATTTTTTTAAAACTCTTAGAAATATGCACTATTCATTATTTATTAGGGAAAATACTTTCAATAAAGAGGGATTGTTACCCTTTTTCACGTACGTAACAATTTATGGAAATATTTTTGTATTTATGGTTTAATATACAATTTTCCGTAAAAAATGGGGGTTAATTTTTTTCAAAATTGCGGTGAGACTTCGATTTCATTTAATTTGGTAAAATTTAAAGCTCTAGATAGTATATTTTTATTGAAATTTATAATTTGTGAAAGGCCAGAATATCTTTTGTATTTTTTAGCGCATAAATAGTTCTGTCGTGCGTTTTATCGATTTATTTCAGAGGGTTTGTTTATAAATCGCTTTTAGAAGTCATCAACCCAGGGTTGCAGTGGCATAGTCGGTTAACGCGTCTTCAAATTTTTGAAAGGTCCCGAGATCGAGTCCCACGTAAAACATATTTGGCCATAAATTTTGTTTGATTTTAATATAATGTTTTTTTTTAAATTTTTTTATAATTTTTAAAATTTATTTTACATAAATTCAAAAAATATCATTATTGTAAACAGAATTTGTTGCTTGTTTTTCGCCAATTAGTCAAATTTTCGTCATTTGAATATCTTAAAATATTATAATGCTCTATAAGTATAATAATTCAAAAATATATTGGGTGTAAAGCAAAATGGGTAATTTTTGCTATTTATTGCAATTGGTTTACTATAGTGAACGCTCTGCAATAAAAACTGTCCGGAGAGACCTTAGGATAAATTTTAAAAACACAACAAAAAACTTATATTACAAGTTTTTTCAAATTCTAAACCAAAGATCCTAAGTTATTTGATTTTTTTTATTTTATTGACATTACCTAATTTCAATAAATCGCCATTTTGCAAACTAGTACATTTTAATTAAAATCTTAGTCCTAATTTTTTTAAATAAACAAAAAAAAAGAATATAACAGTCAGCAAAAAAATTGAGCGCCGGTAGACGTATTGTGTTTGTTTTCTCAAAAGCAATCTTAACTTGTGAATTAAAATTACTATATCCGTGGTTTATTTCTTTTTCTTTTTAATTAAAACTAATCGGTTACATTAGGTCAGAGCTGAAAAAAAAGTATTACACCAAAACTGATATCCAACAACAAAATAAAGTTGTTTTTTATATCCAACTTTTTCAAACTAAAGCATTTCTACTAGTGTTGTGATAGTTAGCCAAAAATAAAAGTAGTTAGTTAAGTAGGTAGTTAACTACTTTTAAAATTATAAGTAGGTAGTTAAGTAGCTAATTTTTTAAGTAAACATAATATTTTTGCCTTAGTAGAACCAAAATATAAATTCTTAATGTTAAAAATAATTAACTTTAACTTTAATAATTAACTATTTTCAAATTTTATTCGTTTTTCGCCAGTTCTTTATGTTTAGCAAGATTTACAAAATGGCTGAACAAATAATATAAATTAGTTTAAATTTAAGAAGTTGTTTAATAGAAAAAACAATTTATTGTTAAGTTTACATGTTTTGCTTACGGACTTTTAAAACCTATTTTAAAAATTTTTGTATTTTTCACCCACTTTATTGTATAACGGTGTGAATGGGTTAGAGTTCGTAAATACATCTAAACTTGACGTTTTTATTTAGGTTCATAAACTATAAAGCACCTTGTGTATAAAATTACTGCGTATTCGTAGTGGAAAAACAGGGATTTTTATTGAATACTCTCAGCACATGCAAATTACTGTAGATTACTGTCCACTTTGACACATTTTGTTTCAAACAGCTGTGAGTTTTACATAATATCGCCCGCAGATATTGATTTTTTGTGTAAAAACACTAACTACTTGACTGCCTACCTCACTACTGCTTTCTGCCTACTTAGCCTTTCTACCTACTTTTTAACTACTTTGTTAACTACTTGTATTAACTACTTTATTTTTTGAAAGTATGTAGTTAAGTAGGTAGTTAACTACTTTTAGAAAATAAACTAGGTAGTTAAGTAGTTAGCCAAAATCATGGTAGTTAAGTAGTTAACTTTTTAAGTAGGTATCACAACACTAATTTCTACTAATCGGATATTTATAAGAAACCACGCTGTAGTACTAAAAAATTAAGTTTTAAATTTGGTTTAATTAAGAAAATTACTAAATGAATATATACTGCCATTTTGAAAAATATGTTTACTTGTTTTTTACAATTACAATTGATGATTTTCGTTTGTTTGCTGTTATTCTGTATTAGCATTTAATTAGTCATAGTTTTAATTTTTAAAAGAAGCGAACTACGAATAAAAAATATATTTCATTTATTTAAATTTAAAATTTTGTTATTATAATGTTGTCAAAAATAAAAAAAACACAAAACGTCATTTTTGGTATATGGTGTTTTTTTAAATCGCAGTATATTGATATAATTTTTTGGAATTAAAAAAAATTTAAAACTTTAAACTTTTTTGGTTCCCTAGTGTGGTTTTATTGTTTAGTTTTATAAATATTCGTTTGGCAAAAATAGTTTATTTTAAAAAAAAATTTGAAAAAAAAAACTGTTGAATAATAACCAAGCGGTATTCTTGTTAATAATTTGTTACCCTTGGGAATTTATTTTTGCTGTAATATTTTTTCTGTGTGACCTGTTATATCGATTAGTATAATTAAAAATCAATAAAAATACATCAAAAATTAGCAAACTGAACCTTTAATGTATCTAAAAAAATATGTTATGTTTATATTTTAAAAACTACGCGATTGTAGTTTTTTAAAACTACAATTTTAGGAGTTCGCCACATAGTGTCCCCCACATAATTTTAGGAGTTCGCCAGCAAGATATAATTCACCTACAATATATAATAAAATTACAAAACACAAAAAAACACTGAATATTTTAAAAAATATTCAGCGCGCGCTTTTTTGTGTTTTGTAATTTTATTATACATTATAGTTGAATTATATCTTGCTGGCGAACTCCTAAAATTATGTGGGGGACATAGAGAACCAATTAGATTAAAATTGGGTGGATATGACATTTTAAACAAAACAAATTAAAACGCAGAATTTTTTTAAATTTCGCCGTTGCATAAAATTTACAAAATTAGTGAATTTCAGCCAAAAATTGATATTTTTGTTTCAAATTAATTATTTCATAAATATTTATTTAAATAGGTTTTTAATCTTCAGTAATACTACTTTTTTGATCAAACTTTTAAGTTGCTTTGCTGTAATCGTTGATTCAATACTAAAAATCATCGAAGTAGACAGTAGGGATTGAAAATTAACCGATTGGTAGTTTAGATTAAATTAAAGATTAGATTATTGGTCTAATTTTAGTTTCAATTACGATTTAGATTAGATTATTCAAATAATTTCGATTAAGGTTTCAATTACGATTAATTTCAGGCCATATTTTAGGTTACAATTAAGGTTTCGATTATTATATTTTGCGTATACTTCTTTAATATATACAGCCTATTTAAACTCATAATCATTGAAATGCCTGAAATGTACACACTAAGGTGTTCAGTAAAAGGGCGAAGTTAGTACAAAAACAATACTAAATATTCTCAATCTTATAGTTGTAGGTTTGCATAAGGTTGAGGCACTTATGTGTATGTCAATCAAAAATAGTAAAACAAACTCCAATTGTTTCAATGGTTTATTTATCGACATACCAAAATAGCAGGTTCCCAACTGTAGAATGTTGATTGACTTTTACAAACTGAAATAAGATTAAAGTGGGTTTACAAGAGGATGATTCACTTCAAATAGGGCAGGCCCACCGCTGCGCACATGACAAAACTGCGCGGTTATAAAAGGTTGCAGGACGTGGTGTCCCCCATCACGGCAAACACGACATTTGCAAACGCATTCGTATCCACTCAGCGCTGATTGGCTGTATATTTTCTGGTCGGATTTAATTGGTCCCTGTTACCCTGGCCAATCTAGAAGTGGATCAGCCTGGTGTAAACTGTCTTTCGTCACTGTGCGTTCAGTTCACTAGAATTAAAAAGTGACTCAACCTTATGCAATTTGTCTATACTGAACACCCAAATAAGAACTATAAAGATGCAAACCTGGCGACGCGATTTATGTATTTAATTATTTTATAATGTAGTTCTTTTCTATTAATTCAATTTTTATTACCTTTACTTTAGCATTATTTACTAATCAAATAAGAATTTACGCAATGACAAATACATACGTGTGTGACACTAAATTATCATCGTGAATAAAAAAATATTAAGAGCATCAATATATATTAAACCATCAGAGATCGAGACGCTTACCAAATATAAGAAATTTTGATATTGTTCTTTCATTGTTTCATTCACATTGTTAGATATTATATCATTCTCTGGGAAAGACTTTGGGTTCGGACACAAAGCGCGCGCTATAAAGTTTGGTTATATTTAGATGTAACGCGCGCAACAGCCATTGTCCTAAATTAGGATGCACCGGAAATTGCGTCAGATTTCTTACCGCATAAAGAAAAAGTAAGTAACTTAACCAGGACACAGCTAACTTTTGAAAGTGGCCGTTAAACGTGTTATGACTACATTATTATGTGTAACACACGCAACAGCCACTGTCCCATCTCAAAGTTAAATGATTAAACCTAGTCTATACAAATTGCGGGACAATCAAAAACTGAATGCAACTTAATTCACTAACTAATAATTCAGCTAAATAAATTATTTATGAACTAATTAAAAGAATATAAATAAATAAATAATAATAAATAAAACAATAAATAAAAAAACGCAAAATAATTCGGTTTGTAGACTTCAACGGTGTGTGTTACGCTCGTTTAGGAAACAATCAGCATGTTCACCGTGTACATATGTACTGACCTCTTTGTTTTACGTGTGTGTGAGTGCGTGATCCATTTTGCTTTGAGGTATAACCTGCTTACTTTTAATCGAAACCTTAATGGAAACCTTAATTTAATCTTAATCAAAACCGGTTTCGATTAAATTAATCGAAACCTATATCGATATTAATTTTAACCTTAATTTTAACCTATATCGATACTAAATTCGATAATTTCGATTAAATTAAAGATTAAATTAATTTAAAATTTAGGTTTCAATTAAGATTAAATTAGTTCAAAAACTAGTATCGATTAAGTTTTCAGTTAAGGTTTCAATTAATCTTTTCAATCCCTAGTAGACAACTTTGATTGGGCTGTAGTTTTAAAAGATAAAGATTAAAAAAATAATATAGAATATCAAATGGTGCTGAGTAACCCTTTTCTGATTATGATCGCGTCTTAATTGCAGAATGACAATCACACCTCGCTGCTTTGATAAAGAAAGAAACTGGCTGAACTTCTGTAGTGAAGTACCATTGAGTAGCGGTGCAACACCCTTTTTTGCCTAGATAATTGGAAAATATTAAAATACTAATAAATGGGTTATGTATTTTGGTTTTTCAAAGTATTATAATGTTTAAGAAGTTATGACTGCTTTTAGTGTCAAAGATCGTGAGCTAAGTGTTGTAAGTGTCAAATATAGGAGCTTTTAAGTGTCAAAGATCATGAGTAAGTAATCAAAAACTTTTACAATAATTGTGATTTTAATAATAAAAAAATTTTGCAGGGATTTGAAGGTTAATGTTTCAGGTGGCGTATAAAATTGTGTCCAAACCATGAAGTCTATTTTTGTATTCTTTTATTCTATATTATTAAAATTGGTTCAAAGTTAAAATTTTATTTTAAAATGTAACAGAAAACGCTTTTAAAGAACTAATAAAAAATAAGTGGTTTTTAATGGTATCTTTTTATGTTAATGTTTAAAGTTAGTTTTCAGAGTGTTCCGTTGCCATTTTGTTGCTCTTTTGGAAAATCTATCTTAATTTTGTTCCTTTTTTTAAAATTTCTATTAAGAAACGTGTAAAATGTGGCATAGTCAACCATAGCTTGACTAATACTGCGTTGTCAAGTCAACGAGGAAAATCCATGATATAAAGCAAAAAAAAGAGTGGCCGAAAAGACTGCCTTGAGGCAATCCGTTTGAAACGTAGGCATAGTCAAAACAAACAAAATTTATGATTTATTTCATGCGAGTCATTATTTACTATTAGTTAAGGCAACTTTCATCTTCTATAACTTAAATTGAAAAATCAATTAAAGAGATTTCAATCCACTCAAAAAGTTTCAAATTTTAGCAAAAATTTTAAGTGATCCACAAAATCAAAGGCTCTGAAAAAGTTGATGCCCATGTGTTCAACGGCTTTTTTATTTTCTATCTTCTTCTTTTATAATCTTAAATACTACAGTGATCGGAAGTCAACTTTTTTTAATAGAAACAAATAAAAAAAAAACAACAAAAACCCAACACAAGAAAAAACGAGATAGGAAAATACTAGGGGGGCGGGGGACCACCGTCCCCCCCCCTTTTGGCCGTTTCCATACTTAGGAGGGGGAGCGGTCCGCCCCCCTGGCTCGCGAAGCCCAATTTTCAGGTTATAAAAATGTAGTGCATCTTAAGTGCCTAAAATTAAACAATATAAAAACTTTCCCCGCTATGCGGGAAGGTAAAATCTGCAATGTATGTTTCTTTTTTTATTCAACTGCATCCTTTGCTCATAAGTTACAAACCTTTTGGAGTCGCGCATATAATTTTAAATAAATTATGCAATTATTTATATTTAAATAGCGTTATTTCTTAATACAATTAAGAAACAACCTTATTGGGATAGAGTACAAATTTTAACATTATTTTAATTTAAAGTATGTAACAAACAAATTGTTTAGGAATTAGGTTGTAAAAACAAAAGTAAACCTACAGCCATATGATTGGCTGATGACAATTTTCAAGCAATTTTTAGTGCATATATAAAAAAGTTTCGCCTCCGGCGGCTGGGAGAACACCCTCTAAACCCTTAGCCGACGCTTTGCGTCGGCTTGGTGCTGCTACTACAGTAACAAAAAAAATGATTAGACATTATGTTTTATAGAAACAGAAGTGAAACTACGACCGAATAGCTGGAGACAATTTTTTAAGCAGTTTTTAGTGCATATTTAAAAAAATTTCGCCTCCGGTGGCTGGGAGGACCCCCGAAAACCCCCGGCCGCCGCCCGTCGGCGTCATGCTGATACTACATTAACAAACAAATTGTGTAGGAATTAGGTTATAAAAATAGAAGTAAAACAATGACCATTTAAATCGCTGGAGAAAATTTTTAAGCAGTTTTTAGTGCATATTTCAAAACAATTTCGCCTCCGGTGGCTGGGGAAACTCCCAGCATCCGCTTTGCGTCAGCTTGGTACTAGAGTAACAAATTGTGTGGAAATTAGGTTATAAAAACAATAGTGAATCTGTGACCATTTCTAAGCAGTTTTTGGTGGAGATAATTTCTAAGCAGTTTTTAGTGCATATATAAAAAAGTTTTGCCTCCGGCGGGTGGGGACACCTCCCTGACCCCCCGGCCAACTCTTCGCATCGGCTTTGCGCCGGTACGCGCCGCAGTTAGGGCGCTTTGCGCTGTATTAACCCTCGAGACATTTGGCAGACCGCCCCCCGCCCCTCGGCCAAATCCTATATACGCGCTTCCTACACGTAGTAGCATTTTTTTTAATTTTTACAATTTTGTATTATTGAAAAACGTATTTCGATAATAATAGAACAGAAGTGCAAAACGATATTCCCGAGCCTTCGATTTTCAAAAAACTATTTGAAGAAAAATAAAGCTGGCCGAAATTTTTCGTGTTTTGTCAAGGAAACAATAAAATAAGGGGAATAATCAATCAATCAATCTTTATTTTGTCATTTAAATAAAATTACAGAAAAGCTTTTATAACTATTGCACAAAGATTTGTATCTGCCTATTTAAACAAACAACAAATAATACCATAAATTAAAAACAAACAAAAGTACATAACTACCACAAGAATAACCGTAAATATAATGTATTAAAGAATTATATCTTCGAAAAGATTTCGGACTCCACCAGAAAAACAACGCAAATGGCAACCACCAATACATATTGTAGAAAAAATATGCTAGAGGGGAAACAAAGAAATAAAAAAATTAATATCAACATACATTGTAAAATTGATTATTTTGATTTACTATTATTTTGATTTTTTCTATAATTGTCGAAACTTTTACGTTTAGTTGTGGTCATGAGATTTTTTGATATTAAAATGAAAATAGTTTTAACATTCCTTATACAATGAATAAAATTTGAAATATTTGTAGAATAATGTAAAAAAATTAAAAAAATCAATAAAAAATAATAAGAATTACTAATAAAAACACTTATTTATTAATATAATTGTTTTTCTTCATTTCACCTTTACAGCTTTTTTTACCAAAGTCTTTTTTTTTGAACATACTAAAATAGTGGTCGAAAACGCTTGGCAAAACTAAATCACTTACTTTATAAGTTAACAATTTTTGTTTTGGTACTCCGCCCCTAAATTAACATTAATGTAGTGATTATTGATGTTCCTACCCTTTAATATCATGCTCCGGAGCTCCGGCCATTTAAAGCGGAGGAAGCTCCGGAGCCCCGCCCCTTAAATGAGCGATTTTAAGCTTATTTAAGCTTGAAATACATTTAAAAAAAGTTACACTATCTGCATTTTTAAAACTATTTTTATCGTTTTAAATAAGTTGTTTAAAAAAAATTTAGTTTCAAAACAATTTTGACAAAATAATCAATAGTTTAATTTATAAAATTAGTACAAAAACAAGGTGAAGCTATGGAGCTCCGGGGGGGGGGCGGAGGTTGTTCAGGAGCTCCTAAAAGCGGAGCTCCGCTCCAGGAATAATTTTAAATTTGGTGAGTTTCTCAAAAGTGGATCAGTCTGTTTATGTAAACAAAATTATTTCAGTATTGTTTGATATAGGGTAGTGCATTTAATTTCGGCACTTTTTCCAATTGGGCATTTTTGATTTTGGACTATATCTTTGGTAATCCTGAACGGAATATGACGTTTGATAGCTCAAATGAGAGCTAATTATATTTAGATGACAGTCGTGAGCTTTTTAATTGTTATGTTGTGATATTTTCATGTGAAATTGTGTGATTTATAAAAAATAAAATTGTTACTCGTTTTTAGAACATGGGCATTTCATGATTACGCAATAAATTGGTTTAAAAATTAAACTGTCCTGGTAAAATTTAGTCTATTTTTCGAATTTTCACTCCCCGTGATTCTACGTTGCGTCTGTGGTGAGCAATCGTTATTAAATAAAATTTTGTAATTTCGGCACACATATTGCTGTAGGTAAAAACGGATTGAATTAAGTGGTCGGATGTTAAATTGTAGTTGTAAATAGTTAAAAGACAACGTTGAAATGTGTAGGGGTCATAGCACTGCACTTAAACTCGATTAAGAGGGTCCTTTTAAAAAGTGCCGAAATTAAATGCACTTTTTTTCCCAAATTTTGCTCATTTTGATACCATTTGGCATTTTAGCTGTAACTTTTTGCCAGTTACACGTTGAACATCAAGTAGAAGCTTAAATTAAAGAAAACTGTCTGAAGATAATGATAGGCTTTTTAATTTTTGAAAATGATGATTTTTTGACTGAGAAACAATCGATATTTTGTAAAGTGCCGAAATTAAATGCACATAATTTAATTTTGGCAATTTCCCATTTTTTTAAAAACTGATTTAATTAAGTAAAAAAAATACTTCCGTACAGTGAAACTTTTGTGACGCAACGCAGTATCGTGAAAGCTTCAAAATGAGCTATCAAACATGAAAATCGGGCCATACAGTAAAAAGTTACATCGGAAAAACAAAAAAGTGCCGAAATTAAATGCACTACCCTATCATTATGGTATATCTACTGTTTTTCTATTTCCTATTTTATTTTGTATATTATTTAAGATAACTTTTGCAAAAAAATAATTTATACTTTAAAATACTTTCCTTTCCCTTATTAAATGAAAAGTGGTCAAAAAACAAGTATATACAAAAAAGATTGACATCCCATTATTAACACTGAAAGATCTCCTTCTCTTCTCGCAGCAGTTTTCCAGCGCTCCCAGTGTAGTAATGTTTCAGAATATGCGTGGGCTTTATAAGCAATTTAAACGACACTCTTTATCGGTGCGTTAAAATCGTATGGCTAGGTAACGGTAGACCTCCCCAAAAAGGTAGCAGGTCCGTACATCCGCCAAAACGACCAAAAATCTCTGGTGCTCTCGCTACGGCTATCGTACGATCGAGCGCGATTTCGGTATATTTGGCTTTCCCCATGTTTCGAGAGCTAAAAACTAATAGAGAACTTTCGCATCAAGCGCACCAGTCATGGCCCGTTGATCGGATGCCAATTTTTTGTTCCTTTCCACTTCACAATTCAATTAAAAATTGTGCAACTTGTAGCGAACAATATTTTTGCGAGAAACACGCCGGTTTTCTATAGTTTAGCTTAATTTTTATGGAATAAAACATTATTTTTCTTCCTATACCATTTATTTAAAATATAGTAATCTTTTTACCAATTAATATTATACCCCGAAATACCGGCCATTAAAACGGAAGTAGCTCCGCCACTTAAAAAGCTTATTTAAGCTTATTTTTTTAAAATTATTCTATTTGAATTTTAGAACTTTTATGTTTTTAAGTTTGAAAAAAAAATTAGTTAACAAAAAATTTTGACTAAATAATCCATATGACAACACTATTAATTATTTACAAAATTGGCACAAACATAAGGCTCAGCTTCAAAGCTTTAGAATTTGCTGCGGAGCTAACTAAATCTTATAAATAAAACGAATTCTAAAATAGCAACTGTTAAACGTGATTTTACAAAATGTGAAACAAAAGCAACCTAAGAACCAAACAACACAAAAACAAAGTTAAAAAACAGCCAAATAAAAAACAAAAACACAATCCATAAATAAAAAAGCCTAAAACGGTATCAAAATGCGAATTCACGCTTTTCATTTTTTGTTCTTGTTTGATTACTGTATATCATAGTAAAGATAAAAAAATAAATCAAAGATAATGTAATTAATTAAGTAAAATATGGAGATCGAGATATGTCTTGTTTAGCCATATAATAAAATATATAATTTTAAAATTAATATGAAAATTAACACGTGGGAGGAGGAAACAATTTCACGGATTTGATCAAAGAAAAAAATTCGGAAACCTTTGCTCAGTTTGCGGTGGCTTTGGGCGATTGGCTTTAAATGGAAATCGGGTCAGTCAGAAAATTGAATGACAGCTGCCGAAACTACGCGCGCAAACATGCAATATTTTTTGAAAACTTTAAATATTAAAGGTTAGTTATCGATAGTTACCATGGAAAACTGAGTCAGATATGTAGAAGAGATGAGATATGTAGAACCGGACAATTTAAATTGTGTGGTATAGATTAACAAGCTTATTAATAACGTGGTAAGTTTTTCCCCTGTTTTTAAAGGCACAAACAAAATTAGCCGATTAAATGCTTTAAAAATTAGTTCATTGAAAAATTAATGTAAGTTTTTGCCTCTAGCTTTAAATTTCATAATGTCCTTTTTTTATTTAACACAACTCATCCAGGGACCATGGTCTAAAGCAATTTGCGATGCGCAATAAGAAAATAACACGAACAAGCAATGCGTAATGGCGAATATATTTATTTTAAAATAAGAATGAAGAACAAATTACAGAAATAAAAATTTGTGGATACAAACATATACATACATACACACACGTATCAATAATTACATGCATACTATGGGTATTTTTTGGCATAATCTAAATCTAGATATATCTTATAGTTTAGATCCATATACCCCATAAAAATTTTTCGTTTTGTTATTTTTGCATTTTTAAATTTAAAAACAATAAAAATGATATTTTTCGTGTTATTTAAAAAAATAATAAATAACAACACTTAATTTGCTACACAAGAAGTCGTCTTTTCGAAAACATATTGCAATATCCTATGAAATGTTAATTATATGTGAAAGAATATAATACAAAGAATGTTTGATTTGCTAGAAAAGTCGCACACGCGCGACTTTAGCAAAAATCTCCCATTTTCAGCTAGTTTTACAGCGTAGAAATTTTTAACGCAGTGTTAGTTTTTTTGGAGTAAGAATTTTTACTCCAACGCAGTGCGACTTTTTTTGCACTCAATGCTGTTTCTTTGCGCTGCGATTATTTTCGCAGAAAACAAAGTTGTGCATATGCAACTTTTCTAGCAAAATGTCGGTCAGAAATTTAGTGTACAGTCTTACATTTATATGAAAGATATTTAGTGAAGTCACAATTTATTAAGTTTTTCGGAATAAAATGGTAAAATTTTGGTTTATCACATCAAACGTTTCGACGTTCGGTGGTATTCATACAACTTGTGGACCCAGTCCACTTTGGACTGGGATCTTTTTTCACTCAGACCGGTCTCGGATTTTCGGTCCCAGGTTGGTCACCGGAAAAGGGGACTTGGTCGTTTTTTTACATTGTTTTTGGAACCCGTCGGTTTAAAATTTCGGGCTTTTACATTAATAATTCAAAATTCTCGATGGCCAGTGATCTACACAGCGACACTCGTTTATCAAAAAATGGGTCATTTTGGGACCCAGTCCATTTTCAAATCACCAAACTTTACTGGGACCGAAAATTAGAGACCGGTCTGCATGCTCAGTGAGTGGATCGGGCTCCAAGGTTTTATTTTAATATACCCGGTATTCTCATTATGAGCTATTATTAGCTTTATTAGCTATTATTACTATCCATCGTTAGCTCATTATCGATTCTGCATGGCAGGAAAGGTTTTAAAATAAACGTTAATTTATACACTTACATTTTCATAATGTCAAGGAAATCCGGTCAATCGGAGAATAATTAAGAATTTGAAGGATTTAGGGTATTTGAGACAAAATTTGAAAAAAATAAAAACGAGCGAAAAAATAAAAACGAGCGGTTTATGATTGCGGTTTATTAATGTCTGCTCATACGAGTTCCTGTCCTATAAAAAAACTGCATATTTGGGAAGATATCATTATAATAATTTCCTTTAATTATTACCGTCAACGGAATTATGACTGAAACCAGCGGCATTCAGGTCTTTTAAAACTTATTCAACATAGTTAATTAAGAAAAGTTTTTGATTTTTTAGTAAAAAGAAAAAAGTTTAGCTATTTCTCTCATTGACCGCAGGTTCAATTTATTTTTACTACAATTTTTTTTTATGGAATGAGAAATTTTAATTTTTAATAAAAAAGGAAACGCCGAAACAAATTCAAGGCCGCACTTGTTATAGTAGTAAAGCACCTGCTTAACACGAAATAGGCAATCAAATTTGTTCACACGCTGGGATTGTTATTTGATTCTTTCGCTTTCAAACCAGTGGATGTCCAGTTTTTTTTATAAATTCCCACCTCCTAGTGGAGTTTCAAATTTAATATGATTCACAATAGATTAATGCGCGTTTATTAAAACGAATTTAATTTATTAAATTCGTTTTAATTTTAATTTTAATTTAAAATTTAATTTATCCAATAAACTGACCTACAGCTATAACAATTAAAATTTTCGGCTCTAAACTGAATCAATGGCCCATTTTGGCTTAAAGTAAGCTTATTTGTGCCCAGTTAACGCTGTAATCGGCAATAAGCTTACATTAATAATGTATACAAAATTTCTTAAAGTCGTATGCTTATGCTTGGTGCGCTAAATTAG